>KZ506417.1:0-23210 GCA_002844005.1 Limosa lapponica baueri
CGACGCGTCTGCCAGTCTGCTCTGAAATGCAAGGTTCCCAGAAGGTGAATTTGTGAATGGTTGGCTGGTCATTATGTGCCTCGGGGCCATCATTTTATTTTATTTTATTTTATTTTTTTTCCACGCCAGTTGAGGGAGGAAGTTTGCAGGATGTTATCAGCATCCTGTTGCTGTGACCTGCTGAGCAATAGCATGTAAATATGTCTCCCCTTCACCACACCCCAGTGTCAACCTTTTGGCTCCTGTCTGCTGGCCATGTTCTGCAAGATTAATGTGTTTTTCAACCGTGGACAGAACCATATAGCTGAAAGGGATGGATTTTTATTTTTTTTTTCTTGGGTGTCTTTTCCCAATTTCCTATATAGTCATCCCTACAAAGTGTTTCTGGCAGCGTTTTTGGAGTGTGTTAATGAGACCACTTCTGGCACAGTGCAGTCCTCTCACCGTGGGGCATCCAGCAAACATGGTCAAGGTGTCTCATGTGTCCCCCCTTTGCAGGGAAGGTGGGGAAGGATTTTGGCTTTCTGGTTAGATAGTCACTGGCTGGAGAGCACTACCACCAAAAAAAAAAAGAAAAAAGAAAAAGAACAAAAAAACCCCACAAAACAACAAAAGAGAATAAAACCAGGAATTGTTCTCTTTGTCCTGAGTGAGGACAAATGTTTGCTTTTTAGATTTTTGAGGAGTTTCTTCTGGAGCAGTCAGCAATGCACAGCTTGGGCAGTTCATGGGCCATGTTTTCACCAGCAGCCATGATATTGGCCATTATCCATCCAATTCCGTGTTCCCTGTCGCTGGAGCTAGCCAGGCATTTCCATTGGAAATAGCTTTGCTGCAATCGAATCCTTTGCAGGAAATGCCTTCGTTTCACTGAAAAATGTCAAGAGAAGAATATGAAAAAGAGACCCGTTTGAACCTTCTCATTTCATATTGATGTTCATGTAATTCTTTAATCACACAGTACCTCTAATATTAGCATAATATTTCAATCATTCTGGAACAAAACATTCCAATGGTTTCAAATATATATATTTAAGCATTCTTGTTCCAAGAGGAAAAAGAGAAGAAAGTGAAGTGCCAATTGCCTCAGGATGAAAATGAGACTCAGAAACTCTTCTCAGAAGATTTTTTTGCTCTTTCTGCATCCCATACCCAGCCCATCCCTGGCCTCAGAGTAGCATCATCAAAGTGCTGGATGCACAAGCTTGGTTCTCCTCCAGGACCATCCCATGGGGATGTGCAGCACCCGGGTTTGGATGTTCTGGACTTGGAAAGATGAGAGAAATTCACCTCCCTGGTGCAGCGTTGATGTCCAGGCTTGATTCAACCCTCCCACCCCTCTCACCACTTCCAGATCTGGTATCCAATTTGAGTGGGTTTTAATGGAAGGATGGAGATTTTGAAGCCCAGAGGTTCTTGTGCATTTTTGAAAGTGGGTAAGTGGGTAGAGAAGAGCATCACCTTTACCTCCTGTGCAGGGAGCGGGGCTGAGCACAACCCCCACGAGACACCAGAGACCCTGCAGGGGAAGAAGGAGTGCAAGCAGCCCAGCATGGAAAAGGCTTTGCCCAAAATATGGATCATGCTAGACAACCATGAGACTATGCTTTGTTGGCTTCCTGGCTCACAGAGCCTTTGCTGTGTGGTTTCTGAACTGCTGGGATGCACCATCTCAAGTGGGCTGAGATAGTTGAAGGCTAGGACAGTATCATATTATTTTCCTATTCCTTGCTTTGTTGGAGATAATATTGGTCTATACGGTCTCATTCAGACCAGCTTCTGTCCTGTTTTTGAGGCTTTCTACTTGGTGGACCCTGCTGCCCCATAAAAGTCAGGTGGCCATGGCAGAGAGGCAGAGCTTCAAGCAATTGGGTGGATGCCACCACTGAAAATTTGGCTGCTCAGTACTGCCTTGTCTCATGATGCTCCTGGGGCTTCTTCCCGCGGCTTCTCCCTGTCTGTGGGTCCTGCTGCAGCAGCTCTGCCCAGGCTTCCCCACGTCCTCTCCCTGATCTCAGGCTCCCGGCTCTGCTCCTCTCCCCCAGCAGCTGTCTGCTCATTGAGAAATTACTCCCCAAGGCTGCTTGGGAACACAAACGAGCATGCAACAGAAACAATAAATTACGCCGACTGTCGTGGGTCCTGCCAGGAGATGCAATAGCGGAGGCCGGTTCAAACAGTATTAATTCAACATGCTGACAGAGAAGCCGCTGGAGTTGTTGTTATCACGGTGCCTCGACGGGGCTGTCACCTCTGCGCCAGCTGTTGAGGTGACACGGTGCGTTTAAGGATACTTCTTTGGGAGGGATTTGTTGTTGTCCCTCCTTACCCACAGGTTTGCTTTGAAGTGCTGGAGACGTGGGCTTGGCTTATGGAGCAGCCCTGAAAATCAGGTCCTGCTGTCCTGGCTCCCAGCTAACAGGATCCTCATGGGACCGGGCAAGACCTCCAAGGAGTGATGGTCATCAAGCAAGGTGTTTCAGCCATTCTCCTGTGTGCTGGCTTGGGATTTAAGCTTTTTGCCCTCTATATGTGCTCAGTGTGAGCTCGTGGGACAGGTCTGGGTGGTGGGTGCATCAAGGGCTGGAGGTTCTGATGCAGTTGAAGCCAAGGACAACAACTGGAGCTGCTCTTGGCCCCTGGAAAAGCCAGCATTAGCTTTTCTCATCCCGAGGATGTTTGGTGACGTGCCAGCTGGATGTCCTGAGGCTGTGACATTATTTGTCCAGGGCCCTTCCTATTCCCAGCAGAACAACCTGGTGTTTGTCGTAGGAAGAAAAAGCAGCCTCCAGCAGGAATAATTCTGATTTAAGGTCCTGTGCGACCTGATGCTCTCTTAGGGCTCTTCAGGGAAAGGACAGTTCTAACCTCATTTCTATTGAGTGGGATATTTTTCATCAGCTTGATGGTAAAGCTGCCTTGGCTGGCCCTCGCTGCCAGCCAGTGGGTCGGTCACAGCTACGCAGCCCTTCGCAGGAGCTGCCAAGTAACGTCAACTGCCCCTTTGCACCCTGCGCCTGGGGGATAGTAAATCTGTAGGCAAACATTAGGCCTTCCTGAAAAGCCTGACATTGCAGGGAGAAAACAAAAAAAAGCTGGAGGGTTTTATTATCTTTCTCCTTATTGTCTTTTTTATTGCCTTTTGGAGTCACCCTGGAGAGCAATCTCCATCCCACATCATGGCCCTGCCAGACTTCCTCTGTTGTCGCTGTGACCTAAGAAATACTGGCCAGTGCCTTCCTCTGCTCAGAGCATTAACGAACCCAGCTCCCGAACCCTTTTTCTGCATGGTATGGGGCTCCAGTGGGTCTCCTGGGGCTTTTCCTCCCAAACCATCATTCCTTCTCCTTGCAAATAGGGGAGAGAAGCTGCACTTGCATTTGGGGGGTGGAGAGGTTGCAGATTCCTTGCCTGCAGGACTGGTACCGCGGTGGGAAGTCTCTGAAATCCCCCGATAATTCAGGGCTGGCTCTGAGGGCGGTCTGTGTGGGGGAGAGGCTCGACATCTGGCAGGAACCCGGAGAGATGCTTCTTGCAGGGAAACTATGTGCTCTGCTAATTCATTAAGCACTTATCTCCTGCTCCTGCTCTTAAGGAAGACAGAGTTGGAGTGGAGGAGGTATGGGGCAGACCAGGCGGCCAGTTGCAACATGCATATATCCTTTAAAGAGAAGGTATAAATGAGACACCGTTGCTGAGGTCAGCATGAGATTATAGGGACTCCTTTTTGCCCTTATCTCTCCAAAGTATGCAGCCCAGCCTCTGCCTACCTGGGAAATCAGGAGTCAAATAAAAAATGTGTATTGACAAACCAGGGTAAATGCACCAACACTAATGTTCTCTTGCAGCAACGTGCCTGGCTGCATCCAACGTGCCAGCTGGAGACTGGCCTCGTCCGTTAACACTAAGTCCCGGAGGTACTCAATGCCTTATTCCACCATCGCTGTACTCAGTGGGGTTTTCCAGCAAGAAGTCACGCTCCATCGTGCGGTTAGGGAACTGTGGAACATCGGATGGGATGGTGAGAACTTCTAGGATACATCCATAACGTAATTTCTCAGTGTTGACCAAGATTTGACTTCGATGTATTGTTTGGATTTTCCCCATAGCAACCAAAGAAATCTATTATGGAAAAAAAGTCATTCCAATTTCGTCCCAATTTTTGCTTGCTTCCGGCCTCCTGTTCTTGCTCCCCATTCTGAGAAAGCAGGGGATTTTTCAGTCTAAAAGGAAGGAAGGGTAACCGGCCATCAGCAGGTCATCGCCCAGCAAAGGCTTGCAAACTTAGAGGAAATGTGTACCCAGCCAGCCCACATTTCGATGACCATGTAGTGTTGGGTAGCTAACTTAGGACACGTGTCAGCAGGATCTGAGCTTTGTCTCCCAACAGTGACTAAGGTCCACCTTTCTTTCTTATGTATTTTCCTCCTTTGGCAACAACTCTGATATAAATTCACTAATAACATGCTTACGCACCTACTTGTGCGGGTAGAGCTGATCCAAAAATGATCTCTGTTTTGCCAGGACATTCTTCTGAGAAACTTTTTCTGGCCCATAAATTATTGACTGGATTTTCTTTCTCTATCTGCTTCAAAGCATGAGGTGTTGGGTGAGCTTCCTCAAAACCTTGAAAAATCCTGCTTAAAATGGGAATACTCTCCCAAAACATTCATTCAACCCGCTTCTCATCCATCATTATGGATGCCGGGTTTGATGGACTGCTTTCATGCAGGTTGCAACCACCAAGGAACTATTTTCCTGCAGGAGCCTTGGCTGTACCTTTCTGCTGGAAAACAGCAGCTCCCTCGTACCAGAGCATTTGCAGCATGGTCAGACCTTTGTGCTCATCAGCTCCTGGCTCATCGTGCTGCTCTGTGCTGCAGCTGGGCTGCTCTGCACTCCTTTTACGTCCGATGACATTCCCATCGTACTTCCAAGGTCACCATTTTGGCTGACTCACTCAGGACTAAACTGGGGATTTCCAGATGCAAAAGCTGCAACATGAATATTTCTTTTTGCTTTATTTTTTTATTATTTTTTTTTTTCCCTCCCCTGTGTGTGTGTGAACCCTCTGAAAACTGGCTGGCCTGATTCTGCACAACCTGGCAGCGCTCAGCTGAGATATTCCAGCTTCCTTCTGATCCTTCTGGGAGAGGTTAGGGAAGGTTCAGGTTCCTCATGGATGCGAATGGTGTCTTCTTGCACCGCGGGTAAGGGAAGTAGAGAAGGCTGAATAGGTATGCAGTTAAATGGAGCTTAAAAGACCCAACATCATATTTTTTGATATTTTCAGATGACTCTTGAAGTTGGGGCTTCAAGGTAAATGTAAAGTGAAATATCTACAGAAATACGTACACGCTGAGAGCAGACTCCGGTCTGAGACAAGCAGGACAGGACGCTGGTGTAAATATGGAGGGATTCTCTGTTAAACCTGATCTATACCGACCTTGGCTGTTCCCCTTGGCAAGCATCTGAGACAGAGTTTCATGAGCGTATCGCGCTGTCAGGAGTGGTTATGGTCGTATCCCAATTTCCCTTGCCTTTGCACATCTGCCCCCAAAACCTAGGGAATTTCTTTGAGTTTGGAAAAAAAATACAAAAAAATCCAGATTTTCTCCCCAACCATGTTCACTGCAATACCTGCCTTGCAGTTTCCAAAGTGCAATAACACTCTCTGGCTGCCAAGATCCTTTTCTATCACCCCGATGCCCTCCAAAGAGTCTGAAGCAGAGTCAGCACTTGGAAAACTCTCCAGGAGGGGGTTTATTCCCTGAGCTATTCCCTGGGCTGACCGATGCCCCTTCCTTACTGGAGGGAGCTGACGGAGCACTAAAAGGGGACAGGAAAAAAACATTCAGCTGTGGCATTTGCTGGTTGCGTGCAGCCGCAGGCAGGAACTGCTTCCTCTGTTTGCAGGCTTTTAGGGAAAGGAGAGCTCAACGGAGTTGCTAAATTAGAATGAAGTGAAAAAATATTGCTGTGAACAACAGAATGTTTAGCCTTTTTTTTTTTTTTTTTTTAAAAAAAAACACAAAACCTTGGAGTGATTTACATGGGAAAGGGGAGCCGGAAACAATTTTAGAGGCTGTTTTCCAAAATTGATGAATAACAGAAGATACAATGCTTAAAGCAAATGGCCCAAATTTCCTGCTCTTTTAACCAGCTGAATAGATACTAAAAACAAGGGTACCCTGTTTTTCTCCTTATGGAGCTGGCAGAGAGGGTTGGTTTTTTTTTTCTGGGTTATTTTGGTTTTGGAAGGGTTGGTGCTGTAGAGGACGCAGAAGCAAGGTGGGTGCTGAGGGTCCATGTCACCGCGACCGCTCCATCAGGCAGGATGCATGGGAATTCCAGAGGTGGGGAAGAGTGACGCTGGCCAGAAGAGACGTTTTGAATCATTTCTGGTGAATAGTGCTGCAGGCATGAGTCACGAGGAGGGATCTGAAACTTCCTTTTGGATTTTTTCTTTTATTATTTCTGTGGGTAGCCATTTGATTTCTCCTCTGCCTGAGGCTTGCTTTCCTCCAGAGCTGAGTGTGTTTCCATTCTAACCCTTGCCCCTCACTAGCCCCACTGGATGAGAACACAGGTTTGGCTCTGACCAAACACATTGGAAAGTTTTATTTCTCCTTGCAAGTCTTTGATGCTTCCAGAAAATATTCTTGTTTGCTTTGAGAGAAAAAACCTTGGATGTGATCCCTGCAAAAGCTGTTGTCTTCCTCGGCTTAGCCAAGGTCCAGCAGCTACAGCACTTGTCTGAGACACCACAAAGGATGTCTGTGTGTCTAATGTCTTATCAGCACCAGAGCAATCCAGGGAAGCCTCCAAGTGAGCCTCTTTCTATGTCCTCTTGCAGCCATTCTGCTCCCTGTGCACAAAATCACGATGCAGTGAAATGATTTTGGATGGTTAAATGTATAAACTACAACTTTTTTGGTAGCTTTGCAAGCAAGCCGTTTGTGCTTAGCTGGGGTGTAAAAGACTGAGGTTCAAGGGCATAGTGAAAAGTAGGAGTCACCTGGTGAGCTCCCACTTTTATGGGTGGGAGAAGGTCTCTCCAGGCTGTCCAAATTGGTGCATGGACATCACTGGAAAATCTCCCCTGGTTTTGGGACCTGGCTAACAGGTTTGCACCAACTCTTGCCATGAATTGTTTCTTCTGAGTGGATATTTTCTGTTTTCAAAGCATTTTTATGCAAGGAAACCTGAGGAGCATCTTAGCACTGCTGAGCCGGTAACTTCCATCACCTGTTAGGTGCACCTTCTCACAAGTGTGTCTGCTGACCTCCTGCATTGTCCAGTGAAACAGAGCTTCTCTGGATTACTCTAGGCTTTGAACATGCTTGAGATGATAATGAATCGCTTTCCCTGTTCCCTTCTCCCATGTCTCCAACATCTCTTCCTCCCAGAAATCTGGGAACTCCACCAGGCAGTTGCACCCACTTAATCAAATAAAAGTAACCGCAGATGGCAAGTTAAGTTGCTAATTTCTCTCAAAAAGTTATCTTGCTTTCCACTGCTGGGACGTACGCTCACCCCTCCCCAAACACCTCCTCTTCCTCAGGCTTATGAATTGGACAGAACATATATTAAATGCGTAATGCAAAGCCACAATTACAAAATCCCTTTCTTGGGTTGTTTCCCATGTTAACCAAAGCCTGATAAATCATGTCATGTATTTATGGACTCCGCAAGCAAATTGTCATTCAAAACGCCACTTGTAGCTTTCAAGCCCAAATGAATTACTGTGTATGTGATACACACCTCTTCCTTAACAACACATTCAGATGTCGGGACGATGAGAAGCACTTTCCTCTGGAAGGCTCATTCAGACCTCAGAGGAAAAAGGATTCAAACCACTTTGGTATTTTTAACTGATTCTTTCCCAGTGGTGGGGGTGGGCTTAGATGTTCTGCTGAGACATCATCCCTGTAGGTTTTCTGGTCTGTAACGTGATAGGAAATGAAGGAAGGTCTTGGATGCTGAGCCCCTGCAAAGACTCACAAAAGTTACTTGATTGTATAAAGTTCAATGAGAACTTCTGGGAACTGTGTGGTCTCATCTGTGTTTGCATTCCCTACCCCAAACAGGGATCAAGCCTTGCTCGTCTCATGGTCTTCCCATAGAACGTCCATGTTGCCATCAGCAGCAGTGGTGATGCTGAGTTGAAGGTGAGATTGGTCGTTGGGCGGAAGGAGGACGAGTCTTGAAATGGAAATGAATCCTTCCATGGAAATGCATCCTGGATGAATGTGGAGAAGAGCAGTGAAGGTGTGAAGAAAGTCTTCGGTGAGGCAATCACTGCATTTTTGTGGTCTCTCTATGACAGAAAAGATCTTGATGCTTGCAGCCAAGATCCATGAGATCTTGCAATTCGCATCACTACATACCAGCACTACTCACAGCTGAAAGTGGGCTGGGTGCTGGCCATGAAGATGCTTTTGGCCTTTGGAAAGGCTGATGTGACTTGCATTGACAGCTAGTTCTTGAAGAAGTCTTTAGCTCTGAAACAAAATTGTCTGTGTGAAGAAAACATGACCTATATTTTACATTGAGCTGCTCAGGGTGCAAGGTTTGCTCTGCTTAGTAGACACCCAGTGACTGGGGAGTGTGACAGCAGAAGACCATCATGAAGTGTAGGCTGGGCTTGGGGATCATGACTGCAGGTACCTGATTTACCATAAGCCATTTTTGGATCTGCACTCAAGCCTGACAGATGCAAAAAGCTACTTCAGATCTGGGTTTAGGAGGAACAGTGATGTCAGGGAGGAGGGTGAGGGTGAGTGCTTTCCATTGCACAGGCCCCCAGGGAGGATGTCTATGATATGAGGCCGTTGCTGTGCTCAGTGGTGGTACATGCTGTTCTGAACCATGCAGTACTAATAACTAATTATATACGTCCACTTAATGTCATTTGCAGAGCTCAGCATGGGCGTGGGGTCAGACACGCAGAGAGCCCTTTGTTCCAGGGGGCCTCTGGGCAGATGGAGACCAGTCCTGGCCCCAAGCTCAGGATGCCCAGGAGTTTCATGCGTACCCAAGGACAAAGGCTGGCAAACGATGAAAGGACTCCTGCACTCGTTTACTGCTCCGGCGTCTACACGCATTACGTCGGTGAGGATGGAGGCTGCTGTCATCAGATGAGATGGGCACAACAGTCTTGACATGATGGAATTTACTCTTCCAGCGCTGGGTGAGATGCAGGTCTTGGGAGAGAAGTCCATTTACCTGGGGAGAGTGATAGAGCTTGGTGGGTTTTGAACATTCATGGGATCTTGCATGAAGCTGTGCATGACGCACAATGTTGCCTATGGCAAGTTCCGACCAAGGGTGGCTGGTAATCAGACAACCAAGGTCAGCATGGGAGTCTGCTGGGAAGGGGGAGGGAAAGTGAGGAGCCCAAGGCAGCTTGCTGAGGAAGCCCCACCGTAAGCATTTTCCTGCCCTGGGATGACCAACGTACATCCTGAGAAAAGGGCACTTGCATTGTGTGGGCTGCCGCTCTGCCCATCCTGCCAGGAACAATGGGGTGGCTCTTAAAAAAAAGAAAGGAAAAAAGGGGCTTTTTCAGGATTGTGGGAGAGAAAAGCAGGGGGCATTGGGGAGGATGGGCGAGCAAGGGGGAAGATGACGCAGAAGGAGCAATGATGTGCTTTGGCTGTGTAAGTAGCTGGAGACACAGCTCTGAGCATCCCAGCTTTGTCAACAGACTTGGTCCAGGCAGCTGCTGAAGGAAAAGTGGCGAGACAAGAAATCAGGGTCATGAGTTGAAACCAGCCTCCAAACCACCTCCTGGGGGTTGTTTAAGGCTTTCCCTCCAGGCCTGTAGGATGCTGCTTTGAAGCACAGGGTTCCATGTTGCGGGTGCTGAAGGTGTCTGCTCATTGCTGTGGTCCCAGAGCTTGTGGTCAGGCAAAGAGGTAGGTGTCAGCAAGGTGATACCAACCCTGGTGTTGAAGACAGAGGTGGCAGCTGAGTCAAGCATCCTTTCCTAGCTGAATCCTCCCTTGTGTCTGCTCTTAAAAGTGCCTTTTCTTCCCATCACCTCAGCTGGATTGAAATGCTTTGGGGCTGTTTCTCTGATAGCAGCTGAATTTTCAATCATTGGAAGCTCTTTGAAGCACAAAGCATCTTTGTGGTCTTTTGGGAGCCCAGGAGTGTCCTGAGAGGTTCACAGGCCATGCAGGTGAGGTCTGAAGCTGCTCAGGGACTCTCTGGGAATCTGCAAGGGAATTTTTTCCACCGGAGTGGTTTGGACTGCAAGCTTCCCAGCAGCCAGGTCTGCATTTACTCCAGTTACAAAAACCACATCTGACTCTGCATACTAGGGAGGTACAAACCAGGGGAAGATGGACCCAAATGTAAAAGGTTTTGATTTTTCCCCAAAACCAAGTGGGGACAGCCTCTTACCTGTCAAATAGCCTCAATATGTACAAAATAATCCTATGACCCATTTTTTCTGTCCCAGCTCAGCCTCGCCATATGAAAGATGACCATGTAAGGATGGAGTCGGAGACGCTGGCAGGGAAGAAGCTGTGTCCCCTTTGCCCACGAGCACCCTGCCCTCCCCATCCCACCAGCCACAGCCTCGGCAGAGGGAGCTCATCCTCGGTGCTTCAGGGATCCCTAAATCACAGCAAGGCTGACAGGGAGAATTTGAAAGGATATTGTCAAATATTGCTGTCGTTGTCAATTAGTCTTTCTAGCTGGTGCCGGCACTCCCAGGTTCCAGCAATTCCCCGGCAGCCTGAAGACTTAATATCTTCCTTGGCTGATTGCAGTAGGGATTGATTAGGCTGAATTGGGGCTTTCCGTGGGGTTCTGTCTGTGGGATTTCTGCCTTGGTGACAGAAATTATCATTTTGTGCTCTGTGTGCGCTATTTCCAGCTCACTGGCTTGAAACCCTCCACGTACCTGTGAGTTGTTGGAGAGGAGTTTGAATTTGGGGCTTGCTTTTTCTCTTTAAAATCAGAGCCGCCGCAGGCAGCAGAAGGCATTAAAGATTAATTTTCACAAACACACATGAAATTCAAACCAGCTGGTTATCTGAAGTGCCTCCCTGTGCAAAACATTTGTGCTGCATCTTCCATTAACTCTGCTGTGTGAACTCTCCATCATCTCTGTCTCAGTCGGTGATGGAGAAACGCTTGGCACTGTCTTGCTTTGGGCTGGCAGCAGCATCCTTGGGCACGGCTGAGGATGCAGGGGACAGAGGCAGGGGGCAGCTGTGCCCCTGGTTTGCAGTGCAGGGGCAGCGCAAAAGCAGTGTTTTCCGTAGCGGAACCTCAAGCACTTTGCAGAAGGTTAAATGTCAGCTCTGCCTCTTACACCCAGGGGAAACCGGGTCATGGAGCAGGAGGGGGAAGTTGCCCCAGGGTCATCTGGCATCCAAGGGACACCGTTCAGGGCCAGGTCAGTGCTCTGGCCATTAACTGCCTCTGATACAGAAAGGGCATCCTCCGAGGCACTGAGGATGCTTTGGGGGTTATATGGGCAGAAATACTTCTTTCCTGGATGTCTCAAAGACTTCTTCTCTGGTTAAGAGCTCCTGGGAGCTGCTCATGGATACTGGTGGCTCCTGGGGACATGGTGGAGGGGAGGGTTTCCAAGGCTCTGCCATGCACTGAGCAGTCCGTGCTGCTAACGTCATGCCAGCTGGATAGCAGAGACAAATAACCCTCCAAATCTGGCAGGGGGGTGAGCAAGGCATGCCCTGCTCAGAGGATACTGCTACGGAGGTCATTTGAACTACCTGAGGATTTTTTTTTATTTTATTTTTGCCTTTTTTTTTTTTTTTTTTTTTTCCTAAACCCTAAACTATGTGGAACTCAGACTAAACAGAAAATACAGCTAAGAAAACATCTTGGTACAATGCTGGGAGTCAGACTGTTGCAGTGTGTGTCTGAAATCCAATTGTGGTTGTAAGGTGATCCCAGAAAGTGAAAGATTACAACTGTAAGGCAGTTCACAAATACCAGACCATTAAGGAAGGCACCTTGGTTACTGAGGCCCAAATGATCTTCAGGGTCCATTTGTTAAGCAGGGACGAGGCTTTTAGCATCTCTGCGTGCATTGAAGAGTGACCGATGTGCACTGGATGCTGATCCAGCATTTTGGAAATGGAGGCACTGGGTGATGAATTGGGAATTTTTCTTTTGTAACCCATCGTGGTCTGTACAGACCAGGGTCCTCCCTGGAAATGAAGGCAATCTCTTCCACTCTAATTCTCTAATTATATGTGTGTATATATATAAATAACATATATTCTATACATATAAAAATATATATATAATAGTATATAATAACATAAATAGTATAGGTTATTATAGATTAGGTATCTCTATAGGTTATGTATCAATAACATTATATATCAAGATCTATATATCTAATATAATCTCTAAATACTACAAGTCTATATAAAATTACATCAACCACTCTGACCATTTACTGCTTTGCCTCCTTTGGGCTGTGTCTGTTACTCTACTTTCCCTTCCTGGCTAAATCTCATTCCTTTATTCCCCTGGTAACTTTTCTGTTTCAATGACCATCCCTTTACATGTTCCATGTGTTTAACTGATAATTGGCTCTTAATGCTAGTAATCCACTAGTTAAATGATCAAACTAAGAAGGGGGGAAATAGTGGCACAACGTGTGCTGTGTCCAGCAGAGGACCTTCCACTGCTGTTCAGAGAGAAGCTGATGGTAGTACCTCTGCCAGTGCAGCGGCTTTGACTTGAATGACTTCTCCACGCTAAATGCAAAGGGGATTAATCAAGTCTTTATTGTCATTCATAAAAGACAAGTGTGACCATTAAGTCTGGCATTTGTATACTTGTTCTTCTGACACTTCTGCCTTTGGAGTTTTCTCCGTTTCTGGGACATTTTGGGGATTCCAGCTGAAATCAAACACATAGAGGTAAGCAAATGTAAAATGTTAATGAAATCCTTTTCATTAGGACTGCCTAGGACTGAAGATATCCCACAGTGCACAGAAGACTGGATGTGGAAACAATTAAGTCATAAGCATAGGGCAAGAAAAGTAATCTCCTTGAGGATATCCACCAGCCAAAATGCCCCATTGCTGAATTTACTTTACAGCTCCAAATTCAGCTCCAAATTCCAGCGCACACCTCTGAGAAAGACAAGCTGATTAAGCATAGGTTTACATTATAATATTTTTGCCCTGCAACACTGTTGGTATTGAGTGCTAAAATTTCCTGGTGTTGAAGAGCTGAGTTTTAAGACAAAAGTCCTGGTTACATCGAAGATAATGGCAAAACTCCCACAGACTCGCAAGGATGCCTCCCCAGAGTGTCATCTTTCTCCAAAGTGATGAGCAGTCACAACTCATCATAAAATTAACAGGAAATGGGAGTCTTCAACATCTTAAAAAAATGAAGTTCAAGGTGTCCTGAACAAGAAACCCAATAAATCAACACCTAAAAGCAGAGGGTGCTTTTCACCCTTCAGATTTTTAAAATCTCTGGTTCCAGCTCGACGGACACAAGCTTGGGAAACCGTGGGATCCTGCCTCTGCCTGGCCAAAAGGCAATTTCTATTTTTATTTTGTAACAGGAGAATGAATCAGAGAGATGCTGTCTGTTTGGTTTCTTAAGCCGGTCTTCAGCGTTTCAGGGGTCATGAAACGCTGAGGGATTACAGGGCAAGACACTCTTCGATGCAGCCGAAGGCATCACACTAGAGTAGCCTGGGGGTGTAGCTTGGACAGCTGATCTGTTCGTTCCACGTCATCGTGGGTGAGTAGATCGGAGACGGCTTTTTGCTTTGCAAAGCCTGTGTCATCCCTTTTGGTCCCCTCCACCCTGATGAATAAGCTGCAAGCTCAGCTTCTTCACGGGGGTCTCCTGGACTCAGGGAGGGTGACGGTGCAGAGTCAAACTG
Source organism: Limosa lapponica baueri (assembly GCA_002844005.1). Classification (NCBI taxonomy): domain Eukaryota; kingdom Metazoa; phylum Chordata; class Aves; order Charadriiformes; family Scolopacidae; genus Limosa; species Limosa lapponica. Next base: position 13,904 of record KZ506417.1, read on the forward strand.
CGAATGTGGCTGCAGTTACTCTTTGACGCGGCAGGACTGCTGTCAACCTGCCCAGCACAGGCAAAAGAAGTTTGTGCAAGTTCTGACTCTGCTGGGAGACAGGTCCTGGTTTGCAAGATATTTTCCAGACTCGGTTAAACTGCTTTCCAAACCCGCAGTGTGTTTCCGCAAGACAACCAGCCTTTGCTGTAATAGGCTGGACCAAATAGCTGATGATTTGAAATCAATTCGCTACGGATGGTTTTCAAGCTGGCGTTCAGTTCATTTCCAGGCGGCTGCACATTGTTGTAATTTGCTAATGGTGTCACAAATGCTACTTTTTCCTTTTCTTGTAACAGCTCCTCTGAATTACAATAACTCCTTTAATTTCTGAACAAGTCCTCTCTCTTGCAGCCCTTGCCACCTCAAAGAGCAGCAAGAGCACCTCCCCTTTGCAATTTCCCTTTCCCTCTTAACCTTGACCTGTAATATGCTGAAAGTTGTTACCGAAAACTACCTTGATCAGAAATGACGTTGTAAAAACTTGCTCAACCAGATGCAGCAAAAATCCAGCCATGATAAAGATTCCCAGAGCCAGCAATTTGGAGTTACGGACCTGCCCTGTCTTGGAATATGGACTCGACTGCTTCGAGGTAGTAGCTATTAAGTTTTGTTTGCTTTCTTTCAGATTGACTGTGGTTTGTTAAAAAAAAAAAAAAAAAAAAAGAGGTTTGGCTGAATATTGGAGTATTGCTGTGCATAAAAATACGGAGCAGGGAGATGCTTCCTGAGCTGGACTCTGCCAAAGGCACATGGTGAGAATTGGTGACTTAAATTCTAATTTGCAGCTGCGCACCTGGGAGGAGAAGCCCTCAGGTCCTTCAGAGATTGGGGTCTGCGGTTTGAACTCAGTTCACACCTAAAAAACACGGCTTATGTGAAACCGGCTCCTGACAGCACGGCTTTGCAGATCGAGGCTGCAAAGGGAACCTGGGCACAAGGCTGAGCACTGGTTCCTGTTGTGCAAAAATTGAGCAGGATCTGAGCACCACAAAGTTCTTGAAAAGTTTTTTGGTTTGTGTTGTGGTTGGTTTTTTTTTTCCCTTAAAATCTTTATTGTCTCTGGGAATGCTTTGCTTAAGCCTTTTCCAGACTGGGTGGCAAATTCACAGACCCCATTAGTGGGAGATCCTTGACCCAGAAGGTTACGATGAACATCTGATTATCTGAATCCTTCTTCCACCCAGCCAGAGAGCATTTGTGTATATTGAATTTTATAAGAGTTAACTTTTGGAAGGACTGGAGCCTGGAAATTGAAACAGCATTAATGGGTTCTGCCTGAAGCTTTTATTTACTGCAAACTTGAGTAAAGAAATCAAGGTCCAAAGTTGTGGTGGAAACAACCTATTTATTGCAGTGGGTAGAGACTCTAACCCTTAGCTTGTGTTCAACCTGAACTCCTCCAGTCTGCAGGCGTTGGCAGTGAATGAATTGCTCTCGGGTTCTGGTCTTCGAGCTCTGGAATTCTTTTCGATCCTGGAGATAAGAAAAAAGTCTTCTAAACAGATGCGTCATGCCTGCTTAATTTTCCATTAAAAACAGAGAAGACATTTAACTCTCTCCTATCAGGAGGTGTGTGTGAAAAAGCCATGCTTTCTTGGCGCCAAAGTCCATCCTATTAGTGGAGATACTGTGGAGACCTTGGAGTGTCCATCCCCGTAAACATCATTAGTTGTGGAAAAGCCATTCATTAGTAACAGGCAATATGTTCTTCTATCCTCTCCTCTGAAGAATAGGCAGTGCTATCTAAATAAGCTGTTTCCTGAGAAGTTACTCAAAGTTACTGCTGTAGCTGTAGGCCAACTCTCCTCCCCCAGGAGCTGGACAGAAAAAAAGCTCTGAGAAAGGAAAGAGCTGCTCTTTAGTCCAGCAAACTGTGCCATTCCTCTGAAGTTCTTCCTTTCTCCTCGGCCTCCTGGTTAATGCCCTCCCTGCTTGTTTTTCACCTCCTGTCATCTGCAAAACCATCCATTTCCATGCCTACACCTGAGCTGAAGGCACTGGTGCCCTGACACCCCTCTGTGCTCTTGGTTTGTCCAAACACAGCTGCAAAAATTCTCTCTGACATCCCATCCAACGCTCTTCAGATTCCCCTCACTGCCTTCCCATGACCTCCTGCGATAATTCTGCATTCCTTGTCCTCTTCCTTCACCATCCTCTGTAGTACCCCTGCCTTCACCAGCCAGGAAACTACAACCAGCCATCTTCTCACAGGCTTTGTCCTGGACCACCCTGGCAGCAATGACCTGGTACTGGAGGTGGAAAATTGGGAACAGCCTCTCCAAATGCCTGAGTGACAGCAGTGCTGTGGAAAAATCCTTCCTGTTCGCTTCTTGGCAAGGAGGGACACATCTGTGGGATGCTGTCTCCAGTGGGCTGGTGGAAACCTGCTCTGATGGTGCTGGAGGGTGCACTTGGAGGAAGGCGTCTGTGCTTCTTTGACTTGTGCCCTCTGCTATGTGTTACCAGCACTTAATTACACCTTATACATTAGAAACGCTCCCTTGCCCTCAACAGTCCCCCTTCAGGAGGTGTTTTGGACAACACGTCAAAGCAGGAAAGACTCTCAGAGGAGAGGGCAGATGTAAGGACAGAGATGGGTGTTCCTGTGCTGTCTTTCAGGCTGGACCCATAGCCAGGATTTTAATTTCTTAGAGTTGTTAATTATCTCTATTTTTAAAAAAAACAAGCGTGCTGACCTCTGCATGGTCATATTCCGGTGGGAGTGGGTTGTTTTGGCTTTCCCTAAATGCCACCTGTGATCTCAGCTGGCTATCACAGCCTCTCCTTCCTTCCCCTCCAGTTGCTGTCAGATCTCCAGCAGCTTTCTGCTGAGAACTTTGGGCTGTCAGAGTGGCATTCCCCGCTTCTGCTAGTTAATATTTCTAACACGGTTGGGTTTTCTAGAAATGCAGAAAAATTTGAGAGGTAACTGGGTTCTCAGCAAGTAGGAGATGATAGGAAATAATTACGTTTGGTGCAATGCATGTTTTGTAGCGCCTATTCAGGATTTGCTACAAGGTACCAAATGGACCCAAAATATAAATTCAAGCAGAAGAGGAATAAAATGTATTAGGTAAACCCTTGGACCACCAAGTGAAGAGGATTTAGTGTGTATAATAAACTGCCTGTGTATCATTTGTCACGGCTACACAGTGATTGCCTGGAAGGTGATGATGGACACCATAAGTTGCAAAAATATAATGACGTGTCGTGTAACAGACCACAGGTGTCTGTGCAGGGAGCAAGGAGGAAACCAACCTGACAGCCTTAAGAAAGCGGCTTGTGCTGGCATCGGACCCCCGGGCGCCCGGTCTCATCCTCCGCCTGCCACATCGCTCTCCCAATTTCCTGGTGGGAGGGCTCTGCTGAAAGGCTTCTTTCTTCCTTCCCGGTGTGGATGGTCCCACCTCTTTGGGCAGCCTCTGCTTTCCTTTGGAAATGGGAACAGCTGGGGCAGATCTCTCCTGCTCCAAGGGGAAGGGACTGCAGCCCAGCCTCCCTGCCTTCCCCAGCACCTTGCTGCCAGCTGGGAGAGAGCAGGAAAGCTTGCAAGAAACCTTGCATTTCCCCCAAAAGCTCCATCACCTTGGGGATCAGCTCAGACTGGGGGGGAACACACACATCCCCATGGGGGTAACCCTGTCCGAGGGGCTCGAGGGATAATGGTTTCAGCAGAGCCCCTGTTTTGTGGCTCCTCGGTCCATCCTTGAGCATCTCCGTTATTGGAGAGCCCCTGACCTCCCCTGGCAGGTTTCTCCATTGTCTGCCTGACCTCACCATTATAAAGCATTTCCTACTATTTAGCCCAATGTTTTTCTTTCTTAATTTTAGGCCATTAGTGCTTGTTCTTACCAAAATTTACTACTGAAAATTACTCTGCCTCCTCCCTTCCTCTCGCTTGATGGATGGCTATGGAGTGACCCTCCAGGATTTATATCTCCAGTGGCGAGGCAGGACTCCTCTCCTTTCTTAATCCCCTCAAGGCCATAGAAAAATAAAGCCGTTGTCTTTAATTCTGAATCTGTTACAGCCTCTGTCTCAAAGCAGCAATATCCTCCACCTCACTGGAGTTAAGTTGTATTTGCTTTCACAGCTCTATCCCAGAAAGTCCAGGAATGAATTGTCAAAGATGCTTAATTTTTCACCAGGGATTTAGAAACTCATTATATTGTCTCATGGTAAAAGAGATAGAAATATTTGTCTTCTTTGTCTTCTTTATTTTTCATTTAACTTCTTTATTTTTCTTTAACTTTTGATTTTTTTCCTACGCATACAATGCATACTTCCCAAACAAACAGAGGGGAAAAGCTTAATTTAGACCTATATGAATAATATCTTCTGGGGTTTGCTGCTTGACCAAAAAAAAAAAAAAATAGAAAAAAAAAGGAAAAGGAGGTAATTCGGTAGGCAAAACACCTATTTTGTTGGGGTTTGGGTTATTAATCATTTTAATTCTCTTTGGCTGTTAAATTTTAGAAAAAAACTCCCAAATAATAAAAAATCTGTCATTCAATGTGAGATTTAATGAAGTAAATGTTCTCTTTTTTGGCTGGCATGAAAAATAAAATTGATGTGAATGAAAACTTCCTAGACCTAAATTTGAAAATGTTGTTGTTTGGCAGATGAAATACCCTGACAAGCAGTTTCTACTGGCTTCCCTTGGGAGTTTCCACTTGAAGGGATGGCAGTTGGTAGCTCCTTTCATTTGTCATACGTGACTGAGGAAGATAGTGGTCCAGCGATGAAGAGGTGGTGCAATGGAAGAACCCTCCCAGAAGGCATCATTTTCACCATCAGTCATTCTTCCCAGCCAAGACCTGGCACCCTAGTCTTGCTCTGCTCCATGGGACCCACAGAGATCCCATCTCACCTGCTCAGACAGACAATGTTTGTGAATGTTGTGGTTGGGCTCATCTGAGCAAACATCATCCTAGGTCCTGCTTGGGCACTGGGGTGGGACAAGTTATCTCCTGTGCTTCTCCCAGGCTTGCAAGTCTGGGATAGGGAGGGTATGACTCCACTCTGAACATGGGAGAAGGGTTAATATTAGAAGATGGTCTTAAGCATGGGGAAAATTAACTTGAATGTGAGTTCGAGGTGTTTTCTTTGGAGCCTTGCTCTCGGCACGGTTCCTGCATGGTGCAGAGCTTGCAAGGCTGCCGGACATGAAGGCACGAGTGGCTGTTTCCTAGCAGCCTAGCACAGGCTCCCTCCTCCTTGGAGAGTTTATTTCTGGTTGTTTCAGCCATCCACCTCCGAGAGGTGTTTCCTCCCTGTTTTGCTTGCAAGGAGCAAGAAGGGAGCGAGGAGGAAGCAGCAGCACTCCAGAGATGGGCTTCAAAAAGAGCCAGCATCCCACCTGGGAGGTTGGAAAACAGGCCACTGGCTGTGGTCACCAAGTGTAGAGTTGCTGCCAATTTGCAACATTTTCCCTTAAACTTAGACGCTGAAGATTTAATGGAAGGAGAGGTCAGACTTTGACCTGACCACTGAGCAGGGTGACAGAGATGGCTCCTTCATGTCCTCTCGAGGGGTTTGTTAGTCTAAAGTTTAGTCCCAACGTCAGATGATGCATTTTCCAGGGAAGCTAATGGATTTGCTTGCACCGCAACGGAGTGGTTGGCGGGGGTGGGAGGGTGACTCTTTCGTGAGAGACAAATTACTTCCTCTTGACAAGCAGCTCTGTTTTAACTAGGAAAATGATGGATGAGCCCCAAGTAAAGACTCACACAGGCAAACTAACATGCAAACTTCACGTTGTCAGAGATCCAAAAACACAACAAAAATCTCAACCGCCAACGAAAAAACGAAACCCCGCGGTGGTGGGCAGGGGTGTGAACTGGTCCATAGAGGGAGACTTTGAGTCAAGTCTCCTACATCACCCACCACACAAGAGAACATGGATTGATGCCAAAAGGAGAAGCTTGAGCTTTGGAGGCCTTCACAGAAGCGGGGTTATGGGTTTGTCTCCAAAAGATCTCTGCTCAAGTTAAACCAAAGCCTTCCTGTGGCATGGGGAACCGCAGCCTTATCCTTCCGCCCCTGCCGTTGTCCCTCCCAGACTATTGTTTTGATTTTCCTTGGCATCCTCCAGTGTAGCAGCAAAACTTGGCCACCATGTTTCACCAAATGTTTCCCTTGCATTTTTCTTCTGTGCTTACCCTTACAAAAGAAAAAAGGCGCCTTTTTTTTTTTTAATTTAATTTTTTTTTAATTTAACATGTATATATAAATACTTGGCAAGTGCTGGGCACAGCAGCTGCATTCAAGTTCCTGTTGTTAGCTCAGGGCACTTGTATATCTCGTGTTTGCATCTGGGAACTCAAATCCAGATCTGGACTCCACTGTGCTGGGTGTGGTACAAACATGGACCGAAAAGATGGAGCAAAGAGCTGCAATTAAAGTCTGAATGTCCCCCATGGGAGGATGCGAAGGCAAAAGGTAACTGTAGCCTCCTCTCCTCCCTGTCAATATAAGAGGCTAACTGGGAACGGTGTTGAGAGCCGTTGGAGAGGGACCTTGAGGGAAGGCATCCCAGAGAGGGGAAGACGATGATGAGCTGGAGGAAAGGCAGGTCTTTACCACCAGGACTGGTGGAGAAACAGCGTCGAAGCAAGGGTTTGCTCAATCCTGGACAATTTTGTTGCTTGCATAAAGCTCCAGTTGGAAAGACCATCTGCGTCAAAAGGCAAAGGCTTAACTTGGGACCTTGTGCAATGCCACAGAGAGGAGGGAGAGCAGGGGGAGGCATTGCCCAAGGGGAACAAGCACGGTCCCTCACTGTGGGCATGGAACATCCTGCCAAGGGCAATCACTGCACGTGATTCCCTCAGCCCCTTCCTCCACCTTCCCCTCCACAGCCCCAGATAAAGCCTGGGATGTTTATAGACCTTAGTACAATAGTTCCCACAATGGCCAGGCGATACGTGAAGACGTAAGCCGCCTGGCTGGCTCTTCTTGGATATTGGAAAGCTTCCATAGCTCAGGTCCGCTTGTCAGCAGCAGAGCTCCTTATCATTTCACTGCCGAGGATCCAGGGATCCGACCTATTTTTACTGATGGTTTTATTTATACCTGCAGTGACGGGAGGATAAATAAATACGCTGCCTTCCGTGACTGAGCTGAGGTTCACTTTGTTGTTTAGTGCTGTGAAGTCTCTCACCTGCCTGCTTCAAGTGGAGTTATGCCTGTTCATTTCCAGAATTAATTGCTGATCTTATTGATTACAAGCAGGACAGCTGAGATTGCAAGTGTCATCTTTGCAAGGGAAAGGCAAATAGCAGTGCTGAAGCTATGGACTTGATTTATAGATATTAAACATTTTATACCAATTTTTTTATCACTTTCATTCCTCTCTGTTCCTCCTTCAGATGTTGGCTGAGCTGGAATAAGAGGGGTGGGGAGGGATGGGAAGACAGCAGACTTCTAACCACCATTGCTCTTGGAGAAAGGCAGCTCTTTGTGGGCTTGGACATCCTGATTTTTGGAAAGTTTTGCCTGTGCTCCCTTTTTAAAGGGTGTCAGCAGCTTATCTCCCTCCTGCCAGTCTGCTCCCAAGCGTGCACCCCTGCTCTGCAACAGATGTCTCCTGTTGGGCGTTATCTGCAGGCCAGGTATGGCAGAGCTGGCCGTATCCCCACGGCTGCCCTCCCGGCGACCTGCAAGGACCACCCTGCCACTGGGCTTTGGCAACGTTGCCCTCTGCACCGAGCCCACCTCCACCGGCTCCTGCCAGCAGCAGGCAGCACCCCCCCCACCAAAAATGCCGAGCATCCCTCCACCGAACACCCCCCCTCCCCACAGCCACCTGTGTGCTCAGCCAGACTTCTCCCAAACACATTTCTCTTTAAAAGCCCAGATTAGTCTAAAATTCTGTTTGAGATAAAACCCGGCCCTTTATCAGCGAACGCATCCAGCCCCCACGCACTCCCGGTGCTTCGCAGGCTCCGGCCATTGCCAGTTACCGTGGGGAGCGTTCCTGCTTTCCCATCAGTGCACCGAATCCATCATTGCTGGGGTTTGGTGGAGGGGAGCCATAAATCCCGCCGAGGCGAGGGGTAGGTGAGACCCGAATTCTTTTCCACCATGCACTCACCAGGGAATGCATGCCCGCTGGTGTGTGTGCCTCCTCTTCCAGGCAGTATTTCTTTTTCTCAAGGGATTCCTGCTCTTTCTAACCATCATTTAATCTTTTTCTCCTCCACCCTCCCTTTTTTACTTCATATATTGACATGCCTACTATGCTTCTGAGTGCTTCTCTCCTCTCTCCTGCTAAGCTGGGCAAGGCTCCTTGCAACACTGTGGTTCAGTAACCGAGCTGGATCTCAAATGGATAAAGGTTTTACAGGGCAGAAATCAGACTGCTAGGGCTGTAGTTTTCTTTAGCAATACTTAAAAGAAGACATTATTTCAGGAAGCTTTGGCTAACGCGGAAAGCCAGCATAGCAAATGCTCCTGGCACAGGAGGCAGTGATGGTTCTGGTTTGGAAAAGCCAAATTTGCTTTGAGCTGGTAGAAAATGAATCACATTTAAAATAGAGGCTGTTTTCTTAAATCCCAGCCCGGCAAAATCCAGTCTCTGCCAGCACTGGGACCAGGTCAAATAAGATATATGGATGTTGTGGTTCAGGAAAGGGGTTTGTGGCATAGGAATACTTTCAGAGATAGCCCTGTGCTGTTTTAAAAGCCTCAGGTAATACAATAGTTTAGAAGGAACAGGGGTAGTGCTCCCCTGGGGACAGCCTTTAAATCTGGGCGGGATTTGTGGGTCTCCTCGAATTGAATGCTCTCAAGGCCAAAAAGGTGGTGAAAATTTTGCGTGGGGTTTTGGTACAATATATTGCACGGGTGCTCATTTCTAGCTGCTAACGTGACCTGCCGATTCTGCGTCTTTATCAATAAACACCAGCAGGAGATATTAAACCCAGCTGAGTTATGTCAGGGGGGGTTATCAGAGGACAGACAGTAGTTCCTTTAGCCAGAACAGCGAAGGTCTCGGGGTTAAAAGCCAAGGGTCAGCACCGCCACTGCCTCATGTGGCATGGATTAAATCAAAAATTATCTTTGAGTGGCATTACTGCAAACTAGCCAAGAACATCCATCTGAAGGCTCAGGCGCTCTGAGCATAAATCACCTCTCCTGGAGGCTGGGTTGGGTTTTAGGGGGTGACTTGCCTCTTCCAGCACAGCTCCTTGGTTATTAGTGTTGTAAATCCATTGTAGAATATTCCAGGGAGATTCATTGAGTTAGGGGACAACTTGATTTT
>KZ506417.1:35521-53185 GCA_002844005.1 Limosa lapponica baueri
GTGCCTCAGAGTGAAAATGCTATTTTTTAAATAAAGCAGGAAGATAACACATAAATGAAGAGAATTCTTTAAAAATGAAAAAGAAAGAGAAAAAAAAAGGAAAGAAACAGTTAAATACTAATCAAATGAAGGAGGTGGGTGGATAAACTCACAGCTTTATGGGGCGGGATCTCTGGGATAGACCACTGAAGGATGCGTCCACAACAGGACCCTGGTTTAAGAACCGTCTCCCACCCATGTAAGTACCATTCCTCCCTTGGTGGCAGCGTGGGACACTGGTAACAATTCCTCCAGTGCCCTCCGACACGCTGCAAACAGCGGTCACTGCTCATAGCATCGTGCTGGGCTGCTGGTGTCCAGTAGCTTTGCTGGTGAGGGCTGGATCAGCTCTGGGACCTCCAGAGACCCACAGGAGCTGCTTTACAGATCTGCCCTGAGTTTTTCACGTTAACTCCATCCGTAACACATTGTGCTTCGAATTTAACCTCCATAACTTCTGCTCAGATGAGACAGTACAAGCAGGCTCCAACAGGCTGCCTATGCCTAAGCAAAATTATAATACCACTTGTTGACTTCCCTGCGTAGCTCAGAGAGTATTTATTGCAATTTTCAGGTGTCTAAAGTGATGTGTGTTTCGCTCTCAAATATATCACTTGTTTCAGTATTGAAGGGAACTGGTTATAAAGTGATGCATGGCTTTAAAAATAAAAGGACGAGATGTGCTCCCCCGTGCAGCTAACGGCACTTCATTGTTCTTGTGCCTCCTTTAAGCCCAATTCAGATTAGATTCACTATCATTCATGATTATGTAAAAGAAGTGATAAAACGTGGCTTTTAAAAAAATCATGTTTGTACAAGAATTTGCTGACATATTGCGAAGTGATAACACGATAGTGAAAATAGCCAGATCCTGCCTGGCCTGGCGTCTGGAATCAGTAAAAGGAGGCAGTCAGGCATACTGCAAGATAACTTCTGTTCCCTTTCCAGCACAAAATCGGCACCTTTTATTATTTTTTTGTAAACCGACCGATACGATTTTCATTGAAAACTTGCCATATTTCCCGGATCTTGGCTCCAGCCTGAACTGCATTGTAATCACTTCACACCGAAGTTGAGGGGGGAGTTTCTGAACGTATAAAAAGAGAAAGCATCAACGCTTCAGCAGACAGAAATGGCCAACCGGGCTTGCCAATACGAACCGGAGCATCAGCAGCTGATGCCGGAGGAATGCAGCCGGTGTGTGGAAAAGGAGAGTTGGGTGGCCCTAAGAAATTAGGAAGCTGGCTGGTTTTAAATTGGGATTTGCTCCATGTTGGGTCTTAGCAGTTGCTACTAATGTGCACTGCTGTCTCGCCGCCTCCTGATTTGTCCCATCTTCAGCCTGGTTCCCCAGGGAAACGGGGTGTGTACCTTTCACCTCAGAACCTGGCAGCCTATTTCAGCTGATAAACACACAGGAGCCTCAGAGATAACCAAGATCCTACAAATTGGGGGAAAATAGGTGTCTGGGGAGAAAAATAACACAACTGAGAAAGCTGCAGGGCTTTTCTTGGCCATGGTCAATCTCACCAGGTTAAAGCATTGCCCTGTTCCCAAGAACATGTTTCCCCACCAAGAAAAAACTCTTCCTTGAAGTTACTTTATCATTGGTTGTACGTCACACACACAGAGGGAATGCCCTTAAAGCCCTGTAGTCTTCCACTGTAAGTCTTGGGATCTTAGCCACAATCTTTTATTGAATGAATATTTGCGTCTGGACTCTTGATGGAATAAGGAAAAATATGATGAAGGTGAACAGAAAAGGAGGCATGGTTTTAATAACAGAAGCGACGAAAGGAAGCACATGCACAAAACGTGCTGGAGGTCTATTTTTTACTTGTTGAAAGTCTCTGCTGTATTTGGACAGTGTGTCCTGGGCTCTATCGGTAACCACAAGTATTATTCATTAGGTCCTCTGCCCCTTCTGCCAACGTGGTGATTTGTAGAGTATTAGATATCTTCAGTAATAAGGTTTCAATCCCTTTTCTCGGGGGGCTGGAACAAGCTTGGATAGGCTTTGCCATAAGAGAGGGATTTTCGTTTGCTTAATTCCACCCCATTACTCCCCATTTAATCCCTTTGTATTGCCCTCAGCAATTACCTCCCCTCCACAGGACGCTGCCTCTCTACGTATCGAATGGCCAGCTCTGAGTTTGCTTTGTAATACCTCCTTTGAGTACGCAAATATAGAGATATTTGAGAATTACTGTAAGAGGAGAAGAGAGGGAACGGCTACTAAGCAGTGTGTGTGTGTGTTTTCCATAAAATGCTATTTCTGTAGTTTTATGGCTGACGAGGCAGAGTGTGTCTAAAACGGGATTCTTTTGTATAAGGTGAAAATGCCATGAAATGACTGGGATCCTCTTGCATCTGGAGGAATGTCCATGTTGCAATAGGTCTCTGTAAATATTTATACCTGATGACTTAGCAGCTGCCTATTAAGTGCCCTGATTGTTCTTGTAATGCTGCTAGCAAATGGAGATCTGGCATTTAAAGGACGCAGCACAAATTGTTCTGTTGGTCTTAACTTTTGGTCAGAGAATTTACTCAGTGCTGGTGATATCACTGGTGAAGCATCCCTCTCGCCCCTTCTCCTTGCCATCTGCGCAGACCCAGCAGTGCTCTCCCTTGTGTCGAAAGGAAAGCAGAAGTGGGAAAAACACACAAAAAAAGAACCATCGGGGGGCTCCAAAGAAAACACGTGGCTGGTGGTAGCTCAGGGGACCTGGCTGCGGCCATCTCCTCCCGGCAGGGTTTTGGCGGTACCTTGCATGGGGCGTCGCAACCCCAGTTGTTCTTCCTCTGGTGTTGGATACCGGCCAGGCCACTGTGCCGGTGTGATCTCCCAGCCCCGGTGACTCACTTTTGCCATGGATTTGCTCATGACAAAGCCTTTCCTGCTGTTTCGGGGCAGCGATGTTAACCCCTTTGCTGGCTGGAGACTGCAGATGGTGCCGGGTGGGCTGTTACAGCTCAGGGGTGCCAAAGCCCTTCGTGGAGCAGGTGAGGACATCACGGCTCAAAGCAGATCCAGTGGGGACTGGGACCGAGACTACTAGGAGAGGAAATATTCTTCAGGGCAACAGGTTCTTATGGGTTTGGGAGCTGGACCATTGCCCCAGGGCTGGGGTAGGGCTCAAGGGAAGACATTCACATCCCCATATTGTCCGTCCTCACCACAAATTCAGTTAGACCTCAGGGATGTAAAAATACCATTTTATCATCACCACTTTCTGGTCTCCCATTTTACATAAATTAATAGTTCAGCCATATCTTTGGCTGGATTAATATTAATCGTGAATTTGCTTTGAGCAGCCAGAAGGCCTGCATGAGGGGACAGAAACCATTAAGAAACCAAACAAACCACAAAGTACTTCGTTCTGACTTTCTTCTGAAAGTTACCACTTTCAAACTTCTCCTTTTGAAAAGATTTCTCATCGCTGGGCTAATTTTGAACTAATGAAAAATAAATCAGCCTCCTCCGGGCCCGCCAGCAAAATCACGCATTTCATTCTACTGGAAATGAAGCAAATAAAAACAAATTAATCTTCAAAAGCTGAAATGCTGGCACAGGGTCCGTGTGCCGTGGTGCCTGCAGACGGGGTTTTGCAGATGGAGGAAGCAGGTGATTCTCAAGGCTGCAAAGCCATGCCTGTATGAAAACTGCCCGATGAGTCTTTTTGCTTATTTGATCACTCAGAAATGGTGCAGGGATCATTTAAATCTGCTCCATTGCCTTTGTTTTCCCAGACTGCCTCTTCAAGTTGTTTGAATTAACTATTTTATATACCCATGGGTGATGTACTCTGATCATTGTACCCGTGCTGTATTAATCCGTACATTACAGCCCCATAATGAAATGCTTTGTAGCCTTCTGACACATCACGAAAGTCAATGAAATAATTTTTCCCAGGAACGTGCTCCAGGAGTCCCTCCTTTCGTCATTCCCTGGCTGCAGTTAGGCTCAGTAACTGCGTGCTTGCAAGGCTATTTTTTTTCTTCCCTGATTATTATTTGTCTCCGGGTGTTGACACCGCAACCGGCCGAGCTGGAAGGGGATCCCTCGGGTGGGCTGGGGTGCAGGCTTGGCTCAGGCTAAGGTTCACGACGTTAGGATACTCACGGGTTTATCTTTCAGACCTTTCAACTTGGAAAGGAAATAAATTTATGTAAAACATCACAGCTTAGATTTTAAACAAAGAGGATGTGCTATGCTCCGTGTAAGTAGAATATTTACAGTTATAAGGCAGGATGATATATGCCCCTTACAAATAATAAATAAAGGTTGAGTGTTGGGAATAGGATTCATAAGGCTAAAACTAGTAACGTAATAGTCTTTATTGAGGAAAATGAAGCAGTCTTATGACTGGGAAGAAATCCCAAAATAAATTTACTGTTTACTAAAACACTGTAGAGTGGTTTAGATGTTGTTATAAAACCATTTTTATCGTCTGTGTCGAAGATGTGGGTCAGTGGGGCTGTTCCAGGTTTCCTAGAAAACCTAAACGCAGCCTGAATAGTCACAGCGAGGTCCAGACAGCTCAGCAGAGCCACTCGCGTTTCCAGCAAGGCTGAGGGAAATTCAGATTCCCACAAAACACAGCAAATGGAGAAAAGGGAGCTGATGAACTGGCCTGGTATTGCTAGGTTAGAATTCACATCTCCAGACGTGCCTTAAAATATGTCCCAATTCAGCCTAAAGCAGCCAGAACATCTGGAGCTGTTAAACGAGGGGCTGTGAGGGGCAGCGAGTGCATCCCTTGCAGGCAGAGATATTCCTCAGGTTTCCCAGCATGTTCCCAGGCTTAGCAGGTCACAGCCTTAAATCCTCACTGGCGAGCCTGGGTACGTGCTCCAAATTAATAGCACGGCCTCTAACATAACTGTTTGCATCAGCTTCAGGCACTGAAAAATACAATTACCCCTGCCTTGTGGTGTTGTCATACTTCCATGATAATGCAAAATAATGCTTTAAATTCAAATTCAGTGAAGGATACAGAAGGCAAAATGTATTTTCTTTGTATGAGCCTTCAGAAAAGGAAAAAATAATTATTGAGATATCTTCAAAGTTTGTGTAGGTTCTTGATTATGGAATCTATGTACTAGGAAGAAATGCAGAAATGCTAAAAGAGCCATGTGGGAAAAAAAGTTAATACATGTGTAAGTGAATCCAAGGGCTAGCATCGATCAGTCCAACACGCAGCAATAAGGGACGCTGCAGCTTTGGAGGAATCAGCGTTTTCTATTTCTAGAATGACGTTGTTCTGGAAGAAAAGGGAAACCTTATCATTTGCCATAGGTTAATCCTAGTTTAAGTAACTGTCTGACTACAGAAGAAGTGTATTTCTGGTTTTGGAACATCCCTGCTGCTCTTCCCACAGAGGAGACCTGGGGCAGATGTGCAAAACAACCAGTCTAGATTGCGTGCTAGATGTTGCCTGTAATTAGCAGACAAGATTAATGCTTTTTAAAACTCCCAGGACTGGAGCAGAAGCTGTGGTTCAGCCCCTTACCTTGGGGTTCAGCGTGGTCTCAGCAGCAGATGGAAATGCTGGAGGAGGCATCATAGGGAGCGACGTTACAGTGAGCAGGGTAGGGCTGCGGGATGGGGAAGACAAATGACATCCCCAGCCCAACTTCTGACAGCTCAGTGTTTATATTTGAGACACCCTGCAATTATGCACAGCTCCATGTTTCAGCTGGGTGGCTCCTCTTGTGCGTTAGCAGAATCCAAAGCTGCCACTTGGGGCCACTTGGGAAGACATCTTGGTGTCAGAGCATTTATATTTGGTTTGTGCCATTATAGGAGAGTGCAGGAATCCCAAAATGGAGAATTAAAGCCAGTCCCTGTCTTAGAAGACATCAGACAAATAGATGTGAGGAACAGAAGGTGCATGGACAGGGAATGAGCAATTTAAACATTTGCTGGTGTCATGCTGGTCCTGTGATACTCTTTATTTACAAAACCCCTCTCTGTCAAGCTGAAAATTTAGGTTGAGATGCATGCAGAGAGAAAAGCCGCTCTGCAAAAGGACAAGTGGGGCATTGTCTGTCCCTAACCCACCGCCGAGCCCCATCCTCCTGGCTCAGGGATGAGTTATCTATGGGATCTCCCCAGTTGTGGTTGAGTGTAGACCACTGGTTTGATCTAACAGAGCCCCTTTCTCCTGCCTTGTCTGCCTCAAAATTACACCCTCTCAGAAAGATCTTCATTACTCAGGAAGGAGGAAAAAATAGTTTCTCTATCTGTCCAGGCTTCCACGTTTGCAGAAATGCAGCCTGAGGGTTGCCATGAGGGTGGTGGGACACCGTTGCTGGTGGTTCCCATGAGTGAGCAAAGAGGGGTGGACAGGATGGCAAAGCTTGCTGGGCACTGGAGGAGAGCAGCAGGTCCATGGTGGAACAGAAACATCTTATGGGAAAGGTTATGTCTCAGCTGAAGGATAAGGCTGAGAGCTGCCAGAGTAGGGCACCAGCTTTATTTTAGCTGTGGACTTGTTTTGCGATCTTGGAGAGGTCAGGGAATGCCTCAGCTCCTCAGTTACTGTACCAGGCTTAATCTCATCTTTAACCTTTTCATCATATTAAGCTCAAAATTAATCAGTGTCCTATTGCTGTGGGAATTCATGGCATTATTATGGAGTATACAAGTGTGCTTGAAACAAAATCAGAAGTGAGGATGCAAAGAGCCTGGAAATTTGTGAAGGCAAATTTATACATGGATTATATCCTCTCTGCTTTTTCTGGGGATATATTTGTAAGTTTGGGTATGAACACTGTCCGAGATATCCTACCTACATTTCTCAAGTTGAGCTCTTTCCTGGATCTGGAGCTAGGCTCAGTGCTTCAGCAAGAGTTTATTTCACTTACAGGCGCATGTGTAATATCTAGGAGAAATGTTTCCTTTGGCTTTAGTGTTTGAGCTGGGCACTGCAGGGCAAGAGAGCATCTGCGGTAGCAAGATTGACTCCCACCTCCCTTGCCAAAGCCCAGGTAAACTCTCTGTAGACATTGACACCTACTTTGAAAATGCAAAAGGGTGATTTTTGCCCCCGCTGCATGATGCGAATCAGCACAGCATGTACAAATGAGAAAGGAATATGGCAATCTTCCTTCTGCTGATGTTACATTACACAGCCCCACCGCTAAAAGCATAGCTTAAGCTATTAGCCACCACGAGAAATCTGATGCCTGTTTTGGAAAGTGTGTTTGTTCGCTAGGATAAGCCTGGAAAGACTTATGCACAGCGAGAGAGTCAACCTGGTGACCGCAGATGCTCGCAGCCCAAGTTTGGAGGGAGGACGGGGATCAGGTACGGCCAGAAACTGCATTAGCACTGCAGGCATGCTTTGCAGTCCTGCCCTCTGAATACTGCCATTGTCAGCCAAGAAACTGAGGCCTGGATGCATCAAAAAATGATGTGGACTGCCAGATCCGTGCAGAATAAAGCCAGGCTTTCAGCAGGAGGACAGACGGACACAGAGCAGGTTTATCCCTGGCACGCGCGGGGGGTTGTTAGCAGCACAATGTCACAAACCTGCAGTCTTGTGGCAAAACAATGGTGACATTTGCTTTTGCAACATGAAGAGAGGACTTAAAATATCCTGACTGATGCATTTTTTCCCTTCCCATGGTGCATGCCTTCTCCTCTTGCCTTTTTAACATTGTCCCCTTATTTTCCTCAGTCTTCTCTTTGAGTCTCCCCCTAAAATTCTTCATGTTCCCTCGAAGTCCTCTTTGCTCAAAGATGTGGCCTATCACCAAATCTTGCAATTTTCTTGTGAAATCCATAGTACATGGTTGATGGTGCTCCATGTGTAGGAAAGACCAGGGCCCTGGGTCTAGGAGAGGAAGCCCTGTCCTTCACCAACCGACTGACCGAAAGAGTCCAAAGAAGCAGAGCTAGACCCAGAACCTTCATATTTTTATGTTCTAGTCCTTGCTCAAGACTCCTTCTCAAGGCCCTTGTACCTTATGCATTTAACATAACTGAGCATATCCCTGTGCTTGAACCTCATATTTTATGACTCCTTTATTAATCCCTAGTTGCTTGCTTGTGCTGTGTTCATAGCCTATGGGTGGTTCATTGGGCTTTCAGGCAGTGAACGACACAACTTTTCTTGTGCATAATGTTGTTCTCCTACAAGTTCCCATGCAAATGACCCAACCAGGATTGTCGCGTTTCCCGTGGAGGTGGGTGACCAATTTATTGTGCCTTAGCTGGAGAAATTAGGTAATTTTCTGAAACCCATCTCCCTTGCATCATGGTTTCCCCTATAAGCAGATTTCTAGAGCGTCAAAGTTAGTAGCAGCAGCCAAGGAACAAAAAGGGGGTTGAAAAGAATTTCTGGGGTGACAAACAAATGGCGGGACCCTGTAGGAAGGACAGAGTAGGGAGAACAGAGAATTGCAAATATTTTTGAGGCTGCAAGGCTAAAACTGCTCATAAAATTTCTGCTTCTGATTTACTAAAGGGGTCTGCCCAAGAGGTTGGGGCACACTGCTAAATCCTAGGCCATGGGTGTTTTAGGTAATTATTATTTATTGTTATATTTTGCAACTGAAGAAAAAAAAAAAAACCCAAAAGCTTTATCGCTTGCTAGAACTGTGCTATTTCCTCCCTTTAAACCTTTGAGCAATAGAGATAAAAAGTGAGTGTTACTTGTGATACTGGGAGAAAGAATGCAATATTCTATCTGTTACTGTCTGGAAGAGCCCCTATCATCTGGCCTAGTTTTCTCCCCTCTCAGCCCCAGGCATGGAGACACACACACGCACGCATCTACTTAAGAGGTGGAGGCCACTCATTTTTAATGTGCAGTCCTATTTCTTGGCTTTCTCTTTCGTGTTGGACAGGTTTCTATTGAATTGCAAAAGCAACTAACATTTGGCCCAACTGCTCGTTCCAAACCTCTGCTAAACATGGAAACTCATCTGAAAAAATATGATGGGCAAGATGATGCAGTGCTTTCCGATTGGGCTCGTCCTGTTAAATTGTTAACTTATGTTGAACATTTCCCCTCTGCCCCTTGAGTGCTAAGACTCTTCTTCCTTTGGTGGGGCAGTTAAACTGAGGACCCTGTGAGAGAAGATAAAAGCAGATCTGTCTTTTGTGAGGCCAAAGATGCATCGCCAGCATCCTTGCTAGGATGCGAGGATTAGGAGAATACGTAGAATTTCCAAATTTAGAGTGGAGGACTAGCTTCCCATAAACAAAGGCTGCTTTTTAAAATGAGATGCTAGCAAGATAATGCCAAAAAAAAAAAAGTTTGCTTTTGTGACTAAATTCTGTTATTTTGCAGCCAACCTTCAAATGGGCTGTTGGTGCAAGTGAACAAACGCTTCCTGTCTGTCCGTCCTCATGGGTGGTCGCGTTTTAAAATGAAATATACAGGCTGACAAATGCCTTTACAAAGGCCAGATTATAAACTGTAAACCTACTGTCAGCTGGGTAGGAAAAAAAAAATCCAAATGCCTCTTATACCATTTAAAGATTTAGTTTGGCTTCAACACTAAAGCACTTCATCTTGAAGGAGAAAGGAGCTTAGAGTTTATAAATTGTTGTTTGGGCTCTAGTAAGCTCTGGATAAGGGAATCTATCTGCTAGGAAACAAATGACCTTCCCAAAATTTAGGGAGCTCTGGGTATTGTTACGAAGACAAAATGCCTTGGAAAAATGTCCCCAGAATACAAAGGGATTTGAGACTGCTCCATTACTCTTAACATACAGTTCATACAGCTGCAAAGGGCAAATCTTACAGTTCCAGTCTTTAAAAAAGGGTGGAAAAAAGTTAAACATATCAGGGTAATAAAATACAAGCTGTTTAGATTGTCCCCCTCTGTCTAAATTGACTCTAGACTTGCTCTTGCACATGGTTGTCAAATCTAGGCTGAATATCCACATTATGTTGGCCCAAAAGTCTCAAAACAGCCGTTTTCTCCCCAGTGGTCATCATGGAAGGAAAGTTTTGTGGCAAACGTGGTGGTTTATGGTAACACGGTTGCTACATTTGGTGTTTTGAATTCGAAGTGGAGGAACAAAGAAACTCCAGAAACGATGAAAAGCAACGGGCATTGCACACCCTTGCATCCATCAAGTGAACTTTGCAGCTCCTTCGTGCGTTCCTGCTCACGCAGATCTCAAGGGGAGCATCAGCGATGGCGTTTCAAATGCACCCTGACCTGGGAATGGCACTGCAAAGATCTTACCCTTCACTCTGCAAATGCCATCCGCAGTCTCCCTTTCTTCAGCGGGTTGCATTCACAAGCACACTTCTGCTGTAAGGTAAGAGAAGATGAAAAAGAGATGAGTATCTACATTGGAATTGTAGGTCATGCTGCCCTTGCTGGAGGCAAGCAGAAATTTCAGCTGATTTGGCCAAATCCAGGAATCTTGAGAGGACTGTGCATGCTGGGTTGAGTGGGGAACAGAAAGGAAAAACACTTCTCCCACGGGCTAGAGGCTTTCCTTTTCATCCCTGCCCTCTCATGTTGATCCGCGCTACCCCAAGGTCATTTCTCATTTCCTTCCCACCTTTATTACTGGTGTCCCATATTGATTAGCACAACTATTTGGCACTCTTTTCTTGAGAAATCACCATCTCTGTCTTTTGAGATGGACATTCTAAATCTTGGAAGCCACGTTGCTCGGAAACCACCATTGTGCTCTTCTGTTTTTAGGAGGCTTTTTCTTTTTCTTTAAATACTGTGTAGCATCACAGCAATTTTTTGAGATGATGTCCGCTTTCCAGGGCTCTCAGCAGGTTTGAAAGGGTGTGAGGTAAAAGCCTGTTCCATTTTCTATGCATGCTTCATGCTTGAGGCTAAAGTATGTCCAGGAGACCTTTGGAAACGATGACTATTTCAGTGCCCATCAGATTGTTTTAATGCTTGAATGTGATTCACGCTGGGACTGGGGCTATCAGCTGTCCCTCCTCTCCTACCCAGAGACCAGATGACAGTTGTGCAGCTGCATCAAATGCTTTTGTTAAAAAGGAAGAAAAAGGAAATTACTGGAAAATCTTCACAGCAGATCTCCCTCCACCCACAGAGTGGTGGGAATAAACATCACAACTTCAGATCTTGGTGAATGCAGATAAATAGAGGTTTAGCTGATAAGTTAATGACATACCAAAACCAGATTGCTTGAGGTCTAAAATAATAAGCAGCCAATGAGCAGAATACTGGAATCCTGACAAAACCCGAAGTGCTTTGACGTTTTGTGCTCCCTTCTGCGAGGAGGGAGCTGCTGAAGTCATGCACAGCGGGGATGTGACTGGCAGCATCCAGATGAAATCTCTTTTTTGAGCTTCTTCACCCAGACATGTCTGAAAGGCTCCATTTCTCCTCAAATGATTTCTCCAATATGTGCCCTTCCCCATCCATTTGCAGTGCTTGGTCGTTTGACTCTCCTTAGCTTGTGCCTTCACTGTTGCTGTCCTGGGAGATCTCACATCCTTGTGTTCGCTCAGAAGATTGTTTGACTGTCTTGTGTCTCCTTTTTGGTGTTTCTTCTCTGTGGCATCTAATTTATGCAACTTCCCTTCCTTTTCTACCCCTTTCTCATCTTCCTCACACCTGCTCTCTTTCATGATTAAAATGTGATGTCTATTTTCTGTTGGTAAAGGAGTATAGTCTCTGGTATCCTACACTTCTCTACCAGACTGAGCTATTACTATTCCCCCATGGATTTTTCCTGGCAATAACCCCATGAGGTCAGAGCTACTCTTGGGGAAACAGAGGCTTAGAGAACCTAAGGAGTGCACCAAGCCACCCAAGTACCTCCCAGTGGGTTGAATCCAACTCCATCACTGACCTGTTCTGCATGCCTCAGGCACCTAGAAGTGGATGAAGGAAGTGGAAAGCTGGGGAAGAACACCTCCAAGAAAATATTTGGACTATTATTCCTGCCCTGACTTTCTCCATGGTGCTCCAGTAGATTGATGCATGTACACAAACGCTCTCTGGGTTATGCTTTTAACACAGTGATCGAGATATCCAAAGAAATCACCAAAAACTTCTCTTGAAGACCAATTGTATTCCTTCATAGACCATGGCAGAATTTGTGCTCCCTTCCTAAAATTTTAATAAAGATTTCATGGCTATGTGACACGAAAACTGACCACCAGTCTGACCTGTGAAGTGCTTCTTGGTCCTCCTTGCACTCTTGCTAGAGCTCCTGTGATCTGTACTTCAAACACATTGGTATGAATGCAGAAGTTCTACTAAAATCCAAGAACAATTTCCTGGAAGCATTAGTCTATCTCTGGGTTGGGTGAAAGTTGAAGGGAAGATGGTCCTAACAGTGGTGACCAGTGCAGTGGTTTTTAATTGAGATGAATTGTTTTAGGGTAACTGTGGGGCGGCACCTGTTTGCTTTGTCTTTGTTAGGCTCAAGTGATCACATTCAGGACTGGATGGAGTAACGGAGACTGATTATTTGCCCACTGCATACTGGATTTGAGGCACAAATGGCTGGTAAATTCATGATTGTGGCTACTTTTGGGTTCAGCTCTGCAGCTGGTGGTGATGTCTCGAGTCCCACAGTCCTGCTAGGAAGTGTCAGATGCTCCCGCTGACTATCCCAAGGACTCCACAGAGGTGAAGGCAGATTCTTTGCTGGTGGAAAATAGATCCAGCAGCACTAAAGCCAGACAGCAGCGTGCACCAGCCAAGGATTCCCAGCATTTCTCCAAGCCCTCTAGAAAGAATCTGCAGAAAGAAAACCAATAAAAAAGTGAATGCTCGTCTCCAAAACATTCCTGCAGCTGCACCCATGACTTTGTCTGTTTTCTTTCTGCACGGGCTATTCCGTCTCTTTTTTTTTCTTTTTTTTCTTTTAGCCAAGAATACTCCTATCTATTCAAAAGTGCCAGGTAAGCAGATCAGTGCAGACAGCAGCGTGCACCAGCCAAGGATTCCCAGCATTTCTCCAAGCCCTCTAGAAAGAATCTGCAGAAAGAAAACCAATAAAAAAGTGAATGCTTGTCTCCAAAACATTCCTGCAGCTGCACCCATGACTTTGTCTGTTTTCTTTCTGCACGGGCTATTCCGTCTCTTTTTTTTTCTTTTTTTTCTTTTTTTTTTTCAAGCTATCACTGCCACAGCAAAGGCTCTGTAATATAAATCTGTGCTCAGACATGGAAATATTTAGCATTTCACAGCAGCTTGCTCAAAATCCTGATTTTCTGCAGCCTGCTTGGGACTGCTTATCAGGACATACAACACGGGGGAGCTTTGCAGCTCCCGAGGAGCTGTGCTGCTGCAGCATGCTGAGCGCGGTGGCTTGCTCCAGCATCCGCTGTCACAGGCTGGAGGCGGGGTAGGGGGGCGAGGGGCAATGAGCCAGAAGCTTATTTTAGTCACCTTTTCAAAGGAGTGGGACTATTGAGAGCAAACAGCTGATGGGCGAGCGTTTGTTTTTCTCTTTCTAAAGGCAGCTTGACACCCGTGGAGGGAAGATGTGAATGCGCAGAGCAGGTTGCTGGGGCCAAACAGGAGGAAGCCGTTCACCCCTGATTTATACGCGCCTGCAGAGAGGGAAGGGTTGATACTGCCCAACCGTGAGCGCTCGACAGTTCACAGGATCGGGCCGCCGAGTAAATGGGGAATTCATCCAGAGATATCTAGGAAAATTCATAGAATAAGCTGCCAACCCTATTCCTAAAGCCAACAGTTCACTAATTTTAATCAACAGCTGGATATTTTTATAGGGAGTGAAGGGATGGAGGGGTATTATGACAGAACAAGGGAGGTGGGATTAGACTAATCTAACCCAGGCCAAGTGGGCTCTTCCTGCTCAGCCATGTGTAGTGTCATGACTGTGTGATTTAGACTACTGCACACTCACCAACACTGATAAGGAGGACAATTATGGGGAATACACAACTCTTTTATGCAGCTCTCAGCCAGCAGAGCAGGCTGGGTACCGTGGATGTCAGCTGGGGATCGTCTTCAGCTCCGAATTAGAGAGGTCCCCATCCCGGGGACAAGGTTGTGTCAGGGAGTGTGCCCTGGGGCTCTTGTGATGCTGTGGTAAGGGATCCTGGGGCTCATCCCGCCCTCAGATGGAGGTCACCCTTGTTCTTTCCCTAGCAAAAGTTCAAAAAGAGCTTTCTGATGAGCCCCGTCATCGTGCTGGTAAAACATGGTGGGTGGCAGCGTCATTATCCACCACTCCGGAGGAGGTTTCTCCATATTATGACTCTGTTGAGTCTCTCAAGGGCAGTTTCTCCGGTGTTAATTGTCATGTTTCCCTGTAACTTCTGGTCCTCTCCATGTCCTTCCTCACCTTCCGCTTACTCATACCGAGCAGAGACTTGTGCCAGACAGTTGCTGCCTAAATGTGACCCAGGGAGCAAGGCAAAACGTGCAATGCCACCTCATGTAGCCTCAGTTCAATTGGATACTCGTTCTGGTAGGAAGCATAGGAAGAAATATTCGAAGCCAGGTTTTTCCCTTTGGTTGTTTTGGTTTTTTTTTTTTTTTTGAATAACCCTCTGATTGGCGCATAGCAGCTTTTGTTGTTGTTTATTTGTGTAGCTTTTCATCTTAACGAGGATGTACGGAAACAATTACCACATGGTTCATTCACAATATCAACTCAAGCCTTTTCCTGTCTGTGCGGTGATTGGACTTAGCCACTGAAAATTATCTAGCTTTGCATAAGTCATGATTTTTACTCATTTTTTAAATACATATTGTAAAATTGGGATGATTTTTTCCTGCTAAATTATGTTTGGGGTTTGCACCAGATGGCTGGAAATGTCACACAGTTTCTCCTTTTTGGCAGTCAAAAGTCCAAACGCTTTAAGAAGATGCACATTTTTCAGGAGGGCAAAGAGAGGTCAAGATGCACTGACTAATTCAAGATTTCCTCCACTGGTTTCCATAACAAATAATCATTTTTTTCTTTATTTAGCTGTACTCACTGGTAGGTTTTCATTTGCATCAAAGCTTTGTTCTGCTCTCATTTGGGTGGCCTCCAGAGACCAAACAACATCACAGGCTACTCCCGGCATATCCTCCAAAGAAATAGGCCAAATTCAGATCTGCAAGTTGGCTCCCATGTGTAAACCCTTGTGATACAGATCCTGGAACACTGCTCAGGGTGAATCTGAGAGGTCTGTGGACAGACAATAGAGATTACCATTGAGAAATCCATGGAGATTTAAAACTAAAAACAGTTGGGTTGAGAACAATCTAGGGGGATGAGGCAGCCATGCTGTTATTAAGTTGATAAAAACTCCTACTCTAAGACCTTTTATCAGGTTATTCAGAAGTTGGTTGAAACTTTACCTCCTTGGGTGACATCCTTCCATACGTGCGTCTCTTACCCCAGACTGATTTAATATTCTTACTATTCTTTGGGGAATTCCAATCCTAATAACTCAGGAAATGGGTCTTCAAACTCACCTCCGAAAACTGTGGCTAGCTTTTCTGCGTGAAATCCTGGCACCGTCGTGCTGTGGAAATGATCAGGAATTTGGCAGGCGCTGGCTTTCCTAGCGGCTGTTTGCCCTTTTCCCGTCCCTGCCGAGAACTGCCCCAGTAGAACAAGGCGATAAGCAGTTGAAAAATTGTGTTTTGCATGGGAGATCTGCTAGGATTTGACAGCTAACTTCCCTGGAGATACTGGTTTGTGCTGGGTGTGCTCCAGCCGGGGTCGCGGGAGCTTGGACGGGGCTTTCCAAGAGATCAAGGACACGGGCAAGAGCAAGGAAAATGTCTCTTGGTCCTTGCCTGGCACCAAGCACCCTGGTAAAGGGGATGGTCTGGCTGGTGTGTAAAAGGTGTAAGAAAAAGGAGGAATTGCATTAGAAGAAGATACAGGATAAAAATTGGTAGACAAAAAAGAAATGAAAAAAACGGGGTTTTAAATTTTACTGCAAACTGAAGAGGAGATGAGGTATTGGGTGAGAGCAGCCAATATTAAAGATAAAATAAAATTAAAAATTCAGAATTGGAATGAAGTTTCTGTCCAATGCGCTTTGCTGGAGAACTCTTCAATGATAAACTCATCAATGAACCCCACACCCGGGGCAAAGCCACCTCCCCTCCCTCTCTAATGCCACAACCGCCAGGCTACAGGGCCATACTCCCTGCTTGGTGCGTGCCTCTCCTGTAAAACCTCTCAGGGTCTCTGCTGATCAGCCCCAGCCACTGTCCTATTTTAAGTGGTCCAACCATTCACGTGGACTTTTCTCAGTATTGCTGCCGAATGACAATTGGGTCAGTACCCAACTCAAACTGGTGCTGTCGGGTGATTCCTGACTGTGTACTGGGAGGCGAGAAATCACATTTCCGACTTAGAGATCTCCATCCTGCCTTCATCTTAGCAAAAATGTGGCTAAGGAACTGCTCACTGCCCCATCCTTGGTGCTGCTCAAACCGTGGGCTTGCAGTGATTAGCAATGCATGCTGCATTTATATTTATCTGATGCACAGAGACATCTGTTTATCATATGTTGCACGTCTGATAAGCAACTTTTTTCTTCGTCCCAAGGCCCGATTAAAGATTCCGATTAATGTAACTTGCTGGAAGGTCCCGTAACGCAGCTTTTAAATCAATGTCATGTAAACTTTGCTGGGTTAATCCTGCACATCTGAATTCAGCTAAAAACCAACACTGCAAGGTCAGGCTGTACAAATTGATGGATTTTTATTCCTTTAACCTTAGAAGTGTTGCAGAGAGGGTAATAGCAGCAAGACTTGCTTCTTCCAATTGCTTCTTTTTCCTACACAAGAAAAGCACCAGCAGATATTTTCCCTTTTCCTGATATATGCATATATATATGTACATATGCACATATATGATATTTTTTTTTAAATGAGAGGTATTTAAATGAGAAAAACACTAAAAAAGTTGTTGTTTCTTTTCATGTGTATCTTATTTTCCATTTTTCTTGTGGATTGATTTGATAAGGGAGAAAAGGATTATGGTATTATAAATTGGTAAGATAATGAAGAATACCCCTCCTGCCTTTTAAGTTTGTTTTGGCAACACATTAAATAGTTTTAACAAAAAAAAAAGTATCTTTAAAGACATCTCAGAGCATTTTGTAGCTGACAGCAGCATGAATGTTGCAGTAGCAAATTAGCATGAGCTTGCAGGAAAATGTACTGTGCAATTCATGGATTTTTCTTGTCTTCCGGGGGAGATTTTTGCAGCGTCTCTGCAACTCAGAAGTAACAATCTCTTATCAAAGCTCTTTAGTGCCTTTACACTATCATCAATACATATAAACAAAGGATAAGAAAGCTAATTCTTTGTGTGGATAACTTTCTGCAGGAAAATGCAGCCTGTAAAACAGCTTGTGGCAGGAGATCATCTTTATCAGCTTTAAACTAAGGAGTGCATTTTATTTATGGAATTCAGCACTGCAGGCATTTTTGTTTTTTTGTTTGGCAATATTTTGTATTTCCCATATCCTATTACTTAGCTTTGTTCAAGCATAAATGTTGGCTAACTGTAAAGACCTGCTGGAGGCATTTTGGGTTTTGGCTTGGAGTCCTGTGGCTTTATTTTTTCTCCTTAAACCTGAGAATTTCCCTGTAATAATAATTGTGAGCTTATAATAACTGGCATGTTTTCGCTGAGCTGTATTCTTCTTTCTATTTTTTTTT
>KZ506417.1:61730-83382 GCA_002844005.1 Limosa lapponica baueri
GAAGTTACTTTGCACCATCTAATTAATGATAGTTTTTCTTTCTAAGCCTTCTAGAAACAAAGCCTGGCTTCTGACCTGAAATTAAAAGGCAGTGACAATCCACCGTTAAAAATCTATGCTAAACATACATGGTATTAAAAAAAGAGAAATTCAAAGAAAATGGCTATATTTGCACCATTTTGGCAATCACAGAGTACATCCTATCTGGTTAATTTTGATTTGGTTACATGAAAAGCCTTGCACTGCAAAGTACAGTCACGCATATAAATTACTTTATATGCTACTATGTAGCATAAATTTTCTGTGTGATGGTAATTTATGTTCTTCAAAAAAAGGTAAAGACGCAGAACTACAGAAGATGTTTTTCTCCCGATCTAGGGTAAAGTTTGGCTGCTTTATATCACAAGTGAGAGAGGCGCACCAGAAGCAGGAGCCTGATATCCAGTTCTCCAAGCAAATAATCTCATTTAATCTAAAATATATACTTTGGGAATTTTACTAATTCAGTCAATCAATTATGTGTTTTTTTCTAAAAGCCAAAAATCCGTATCTTGCCAGCAAGTTAAAGAAAAAAAGCCCTTCTTCTTGGCACATCCCCTGTAACAAATGTGGAAGCTTGCTGATGACCACAAATATATTGTAAAAATGTGTAAACCAAAGGCAGTGATATTTTCCAAAAGAACACCTGGAAGGTGTAAATCAAAAATATTGTAAACACGTCAGCTGGGAACATACGACAGGCACACTGGGTTGCTGTGCACCCAGCCCATCGGGCTTTGGAAATCCAAATCGATAAATCAGGGGATGAACCTTAGACTAATAAACAGTTCTTTTATGAAAAGGAGATATTCTTTGCCCCTGCAGCCTAATGGCGAACCAGCACAAGATTAATTTGTTTTGTTTAGAAAAATAGAGGAGATCGCTTCCAATAATGTGGGGTTTTTTTTAAATTGCTGCTCAAAGGAACTCTCAAAATAAAGCTCATCTTGCTTTATGCTTTGTTTAAATTAGGAGCAAAACTAATAGCACTATCAATAATTTAGCTATTTTCTTAGAAATATTTTTCAGGCACTTATTTGCCCCCTTAAGCTTTTTAATTGTCAATAAGATGCAAAGGTTATATTTTACAACTACATTATATTTTACATCTACATTTTATTTTACATTTACATGACCAAAGGCTTGCAGTGAAGCAAAAGAAACAGACGAAGAAATTTGGAGAGCAGATTGCTGAAAAAGAAAAAAAAGCATTGCAAAGCAAAAAGACGGCAGGACCAGGCTCCGTGTTTTGCTGCACTTAAAAAACCAAAACTGGGTTTTTCATTTATGGTTATCTCGGTCGACTGAAAGAAGCCCTATTAAAATGCTATCTTCTGGAAAGCGTCATAGAGGCATGAGGTTGGTAAACATTATAAAAACAACCCCTAATAAAATTTTTATTGCTTTACATTTCTGTACATTTTACAGCCAGCACGGGGAAAAGAAGTGACAGCGATTTCTCTGCCTGGATAGCAAGCAGGAACTTTTTTCCCTGCTTTCTGCTCATCAAAATAAATAAAAATGTTCATTTCTCAGGCATTCGGGGGAATTATTTCACACTCAGAAGAAGGCAAGGGGAAAGCTACAGGATAAATGAACCTCGCAGCGCTAATCTGGGTCTTATAAACAAGTATTGTCCATTTTGGACGCAGCAATATTTTTGCGTGTCACAAAACAACGCACTTTATTTCATGTCCATGTGTGTTGGCTGATTTAAAATATGCAGGGAAAAACCTCCACATATGCATGCTTGTTATAATTATTAAGCCAGTCGGACAACGAGGGTTTTAAAATTGCTCCCCAAAACCCAGCGTAGACGTTTGCTTCCTGAGCGGGTATTTATAGCTTCTGAATGAATCAAGTCACGACCGAAAAAAAAAAGGTAATTGTGCTTGCAAGTAAGTATTTAAATATTTACATTTTAAATATATTTGCTGCCAGCTTCTGTTAGCGAGAAGAAAAGTAATTTGGGAAATTACAACCCTTCCTATTTCCCACATTTTTTAAGATAATAAATGCATATCTGAATTTAGCATGCCCTGAAGCTTGGCTGGACAAAGTTGAAGGCAAAAAAGTGAGCCCGGGCTGGTTACTCACTCGAGTAAGGGTGCTGCCAGGGAGGGAGGGCTGCAGAGTTTGGGAGGTGGTGGGGATGAAGACATGTCTCCTTTGGGCTAGAAGCCCTGAATCGCTCGGGGAGGCTCTTTCCCTGCATGTGGAACCTGGCACCGGCCAGTGGCTGCGCTGGTGTCTCATGTTATGACCTTAAGCAACAAAACCGCAGGACACGGCTGGTCTGCTCATCCTCGCGCTCGTCCAACACGCGTGTTGGCAGGCACCATGGCCTTAGTCATGTTTCCTGAAACCCTCCCACGGGGGTAGCGCAATGTTTGGGGAGATGATGTTTAGGGTCATGTAGGTGATGCTGTGCCCCTCACCCCAACCTACACCCCGTCTGAAGCCACGCTGGAAATTCCAGGGCGCAGGATGCGTTGGAGCATCAAAGGGATGAGTAAGTAGAGGACATCGTGAAGCAATAGGGCAGATGGGCTCCTGCAGAGCCCAGCCTTGGGCCAGGGAATCATCTCCAGCACCTTTCCTTCTGCAGGTGCTACAAGTGGCCAACCCCCAGCACCCGTGAAGTGGGTGGTTCTAGCCTTGCATAATTGCTAGTTTCCTTCATTATTATAATTACTATTATTATTTTTTTCTCTTGGCTTCCTTGTCATCTATACAGAGAGGGTTTTTCCCATGGAAATTTCTGCCTCCTGATCAGGACAAAGAAGGAGGCTCGCTAGGGACAAAGGAGATTTGAAAACAAAAACATATTTTGGGTCTTTTCTGCTACCAAGGGTTTTCTAGCAAGGAACTGTTCCTTCAGAATGTTCCGATGTCAAGAAGGAATGAAAATCTCTTTTGAAATTATATGTGTCCAAGTCACACACACCGTGACGTGCTCAACACAGGCAAATGAGTCCTGCTGACCACCAGGATGCTCCATGTCCTGATTTACTGTCATAGTCACAGTAACTGCATGCTCATCCTAGGTTGACAACTGAATGTTGAAGTGATTTTGGTAAATTTTGCTGTTTCATAGGATTTCAATGCAGGTCTGTAGGAACTAAACCTTGCTTAGATCCTTGTTCAGAGCTTTGAACTGCTTGTAGTGGTTCCTACCTGTCTAAGAGGTCCCTGGGACCCATGTCTGACAGGAACCCTCCATGCAATCAAGTAGCACTGGCAGACAAATGTTTGTGAAGCCCATTGAGATCCTCTGATGAAAGCTGCAATGGGAGTTGAAGGCAGTATCAATACTATTAATCGAACTTGGTAAAAGCAGATGCTGTTTTCTGTTAGCCAGGGGAAGTATTTCTTTTATAATGACCCATCCTGTTTAGCCTGCTGTGTTTCTCCTGGTAGCCAGAGAGGACGTTTCCATAGACCAACAGGCCAACATCTTTGTTTTGTCCTTTCTTCTTGGTTCATCTTGTCTCCAGGCTCTGTCCCTTCTGCGAGCCGGTCCCACGGTGCAGGCACTGGCCTCTCTCTTGCCCTTGGGATGCTCGCTGTGTTGCTGCAACCGAAATGCACGCTATCCAAATAATCCTGATGACATGGTTTTGTGGTCACAAATGCTTTAACACCTTCCTCATAAGACGAAGGGGAAAAAAATCCAGCAACCCTCTATAACGACGTCAGACATTGTTGATTTAATTTGTTCTTGGTAAATATGTTCTTCAGCTAATGCTCACCGGGGCAAATTGTCCCTTCTTAAGCCTGTGCAAACAGCGTAAGGATGCAAACACCAGGCTACAAACCGTGCAAGTATGTGGTTTGTCTTGACATCGAGTTTCCTTCTATAATCCAATGTTTTTAGCGTTTTAAGTTTTTGCATTGTTTAATAGATGCTGTTGTGGTTTTTATCCTCAGGCTGATTATGCCACCAGCTTAGTCGGGGAAAAGCAGAGATCTCAGCAACCAGCTTGGCTTCCTTTTGCAGTTCCCAGATGATCCTTGCCTCAATTTATAGAGATTTTTTTGGGTAAAACTTGGCCCTGTTAAAATCAGTGGCAACTCTCCCACTGACTGCAGTCAGGCTGGGATTTCACTCTCCCTGCTTTACCTTTTCATCATTGCCTGCAGCGTGAAAAGCTTTGGTTGGGAGCGCACCAAAGCAAGAAAATCAGCCGGACTCTGGAAATACTATTGTTTACTTTAAAGCACATTTTGTTTCCATTTTGCTATAAATATAGATGAAGTGAAAATCTGCTGTTGTGTAGGGCCTGTCACTTCAACAGCAGTTTAGCAGAATTTCTCATATGGTCTCTCCAGCCCACGGAAAATCATTCTGGGGATGCTGGGCCCAACCCTGCAAAGCATTAGATCCTTTTGGTGCCTCCACAAATAGGTGGCAGCTTAAAGTTACTCTGCCTTGGACAAAAAAAAAAAAAAAAAGAATAAAGTCTCACCTCTTCTTCAGAGCAAGCTGAGACTGTCC
The DNA here is from genome assembly GCA_002844005.1 of Limosa lapponica baueri. Lineage (NCBI taxonomy): Eukaryota > Metazoa > Chordata > Aves > Charadriiformes > Scolopacidae > Limosa > Limosa lapponica. The sequence continues at coordinate 66,268 of KZ506417.1, forward strand.
ATCCTGCAGAGAGGGAAAAAATAGCAGTGAAAAAAATCAGAAAGATGACACAGACTTGTGTTTTCAGCAACATCCATTTAATTACAGTGCAGGTTCACCAGCGATGTATTTAGGTATTCATTCTGGTGTCAGAGCTTGAAGATAAGTAGGAAAAGTAGATCGTTAGGAAAGTGAAAATGGAAAATAGATGTAAGCTCCGTGTGCTCAGCTTGCTGGAAGATTTTTGTAATATCTTAAGCTCTTGTCTATTCAAACTAAAATGTACCCAATCCTTGGATAGGCAGAACAAGACAAGTCCTACCCTTGCCAGCAGGAGTGGCACGTGTGGAGCAGGGACCTGGTTTGGGTCCCGTATTGATGAAGGGTTGGCAGAGCCACGGGAGAGGTAATGGGTGGCTTTAACCCACCTTTGCACCCCTCAGCCCTGCTTTGCAGCCCCATGCTGCAGCCTCTGCACCCCGAGGCCCATTGGAGCGCTGGGGAAAGACGTGACTATTTCACCCCACATCTCATGGGTTCTCCCCGACATCTCAAAAGTGTTTTTCCCAGGACACTGTTTCGGAAGGGAGATTGCCTTTCACAGCCAAATCCTGCCTTACTGCCCAAGATCTGGAATTGAGGAGCACGCATGCTCTCGCCGTGCCATGGAAACCTGCCCGAAGCTGGAGTATTTTATTCTGATTTTAAAGGATTTTAAGTCTCAATTTTATGATGCAAACTCAAAACCCAAAAAGAACAAGCTGAACTCCTCAGTTTAGGGTTTTCTATGAAAATTCATGCTGGTTTAAAATCAGCATCAGTGTGAGGAGAATTTATCCTGTTACATGCATTTTCTCCTCACTGCAAATGTAGAAACACCATGCTGAAAGGCACATACTCGAGGCTCTGTAGACATTTATATGAAAAGTTATTGTTTACAGATCTGTCAGAGATTTAGCTTTGATGATGTAACGTTGGCAAATGTCATATGTAACTTCCCTGACACTGTTTTTCTAACAAATAGCTCTTTTTCTCTGCTTTGACTGGAAAAAAAAAGGACTCTGAAAGGACCCTGAGCCTTAAAGCCATGTGAGTTTTGTTCAGCGCCTACCAGATTTGGTTTGATAAAATATCTGACCTTACACTACAAAACTTGTCTCCTGGAGAGTGCTGTTGGTACCCCAGTGCTATCACTTACAGGAAAATGTGCCCTTTGATTAAATATTGTGCAACGCTGATTGAAACCGGAGTTAGAAATGAACTCTCTGCTGTATTTCTGGGATAGCTGAGGGTCTCCAGATGAGCAGGGCTGGCAAAGATCTCAGGTATCACAAATGATGGTTCAGTAGGAAGAAAAATATCTGCTAAAGAAGGGGAAGACACCTTCAAATGGAAGAGGGAGGAATTCAGCTGTGGATGGAGGTCTGGGGGTCAACTCTCAGCTGACAGGACCCGGAAAATGGGATGAATTTAGGGGGAAATGGAGCAGAGAAGAAGTGAGGACAATGAGAAGGGAAACAACCCAAGAAGTGTGACCAGGAGGCTTTTTATTAGGGTTTACCATTTCTTATTTTAGAACTAGAGGAGAAAACGGGGAAGACACTGTGAGTCTCAAGAAAACTTCCCCAGCCTGCAAAATACCTCCCACAGTTACCCATCTGGTATCAATATCCCTTCCATGTTTTAGGAGCTGTCTTGGGAGATACCACAACCCAGCTGCTTCCAGCAGTGGCAGAGGAAGGCAGGGGGATGTACAGGTAAATTTTAGCACCTACTCTGCCACCCCCACGATGGGACCCCATGTCATGTCTGCCACTTTGCCCTGGGTTGTTGCTGGAAAAATGAGCCAAGAGCTTGCCACAGCCCAGAGCGGGCAAGGAGAGGCAAAGCTGGGAGGAAAGGGGTGTGTAATTTGTTAAAGAAGTATGTGATTAATTAAGGGCATACGGGATGAGAGTGTTCCACAACTTTATGAGGTTGCCTGCTGGAGCTTGGCAAAGCAGGGCCAGGCCTGCGGTGGAGGGAAAGTCTCCCTGACAGTGACACTGCCCACACAATGCAAACCAATGCCAGGAGAAATTCCTTGGGTTTGCCCATCTGGGGCCTGTAAATGAACTGCCAACTTCCAAATATGCATTAATTTAGCCTGCAAAAAAACCCTCTCTTGCGCTGAGCAATCGAGGAAGAGCAGGCAAACACCTTCAAGGCAGCTTTTCAGCGTGCCAAGCTGGCTGGGTCTGAAAAGTGGTGCTTGCAGGGGATGGCATCTCTCCACCAGCATCCAGAGCAGCCTGCATGATGGGGCAGTTTTGGGGAGGAATGTATAAAATCAGAGGGTGCTAGATGGAGATGCTGGAGTCTTCAATTTTAACCTGTGTGGTCAGAGAGGCTCAGGCTTGGTTCGTGAAGACCAGGGCTTGGATTTCTCTGCAGAGAGCAATTCAAGAGCTTGTTTGTCTGTCTTCTTTTTTCTACGATATTGTGAAAAAAATCAGTCCTCCTAAAGGTTTCTAGGGGACTTTCTGGACCTGGAAACCACCAGTGGGCTTGGCACAAAGGCGAAGTGCCACAGATGGCAGCAGGAGGGTGTTGCCTACGTCCAGCCTCTCCCTTCTTACCTGCGGGAGGGAGAAGCTCATGAAAGTCTCCCTCTTGTTTCTCTCTCAAACAAGAAAGGTTCCCTGGACACTGTCCAGAGCTGAACTCACTTGGCTCTGGCAAAAAAACCTCTGGGCTCCAAGCTTATTTACCACTCAGGCTTCCTATCCTTAAAAAGCACATCACACTTGATTTCTGGCCAGCCAGCCAATTTTATTTATTTATTTATTTTTAAATTGTCATTATTTGCTCCAGCTCATCACTGCCAACAAACAGGAAATCCATTATTCATGGCAAAGTAACAGCAAGTTGGGGACACGTCTCTACGGCTGCTCTGGCTGATTGTTGTGGGGTGGAAAAGGGCTCCTCTCCCTGCTGAGCATCACTGCCTTTGGTCTGAGACACGTTCATTGATAACTCCCTTGCCCTATCATGATCCTGTTGGTAAGCCAGCACTTTTGAAAGCATTTTAGCTAATGTGGATCTAGCTAATCCTAATAGGATAAGATAAATAAAGACAGAAGGTAATTAGTAGAAAGTCTTACTATTCGGGTTAGGACTGGTCTATGGAAATGCAAGATATCTTAGCTTCACCTCAAAAAATTGTAAAAATCCACTGTTTTCAGGTTTGAATTCTTCAACACCCAGGAGAGGAAAACCTCTGCTGGGAAGTAATATAAGCATCTTTCTTCCCATGTGTTGCAATAACCTCATTACTCCGGCATTGCAGGGGCCACTCCAGGGACATCACACCTGATGCACTTAAAATACCTAAAACTTGAGTATTTTCCTTCCCTTTGCTGCTGCCTCCTAAACTGTCCATAAGAAAAAGAAAAAAAAAAGAACAAACAAAAACCTAGATAAATACGTCTTTCACTAGTGTTTGCAATGAAGGTTGACCCCATTGACGGAGTCCAGGAGAGAGTGGATGGAGATCTGAGAAAGGAAGGAAACCCACTCTAATGGAAAATGTTGTCAGGAGCCATCCATTTCAATCTGCACTGCACTTGAGCTCTGGAAGCCGGCCACTTGTATAGCCCACGGACTGTCCCCAGTTTCGGCAATGAGGACACAGGAGGATGGGTTGCTGGTTGGAGCTGCCAACAGACAGCTTGGAAAGCCCTGACCCTACCCATGCCACCCCAGCCAACACAGCCCTGGTACTGGGGGTCTGTGGAAGGGACCCAGTGGGAGGGCTGGTGTTAGATGTTGCACCAAGCTGGGCACTTGTGTTACAGCCTCAGACCAGCAAAATAAATTCTGCTGGTGGAAAGTGCAACTGGTCCCCTATGAATAGTGAATGTCCGGCACCAGAGCCAGAGCTAATCCTTGTCCTTCGGAGGACGTGCAAATGTTTGGTGATTTGTCATGTTTACCGGCGACTAGTGATCCTTTGACTCACCCATCACTGGTAGAAGATGATGGCATCCATTAGAGAATGGGGAAAGAGAAAATGGAGCAACTGTCTGAAATGCAGGGGGCATCTCCCCCAAAACACCACCCCTGGGCTGGCTGCCTCCTGAGCAGTATTTTATTTTGCCTTTCCACATTTCCAAAGGAGAGTTTCTCCATGTCGAGTGTTTACCACTGGTTTCCTGGTGCTCTAGTCAAGATGCTGGCATTAAAAGGAGAAAAGCAAGTTGCTTCCCCCTGCAAATGGCCTTTCGGCGGTGAGATAATGCTCTTCCCAAAAGTGCGTGTTCACTGCTGCTGGGCCATGGCCAAAAGCAGCCTCCCCACTCCTTCTGGAGGTGACAACAATGCACATGTGTGTCATTTCCTGATCTCTGTGGAAATTGCAGGATTGATATTCACAGATGAAAAAAAACTTATTTGGAAAATCAACACCCACCCCCCCTAAAGACTCCACCTTCCAGATTGTTTCACTGCTATGTCAAGTGCCTCCACGCATCTTGCTCTCGGCTGCCAAGGTTGTGTCCTCCCTTCAAATGACTCAGCCCCACGTCGTCCCGCTGGTCCCCGTGGGAGGGGACAGGATCTAGGGTGGCGGCGGGTCAGGAATGTCTCACAGCCCCCAGGGCAATGGTGGCCACCCCTAGCCAGGGGCTGGTGCCCACCTCCTGTGCTCAGCATCTAACTAGAGACCTCCAGGGAATTGTTTCCAGTGCAAAAACAAAGTTTTAACCTTAAAAAATCCCTAAGTTATCAAAATACATCTGGGCAGGGCCATATATCCTTGATACATCATGCAGATAGGAGTTAGATAGGAGCTAGAGCCCTCCTGCTTCCATAAATACCCTGAGGATCTTTGCTCCTAGACCTTCTTCAAATGTGCACTCAGTCGGGAGCAAATCTGCCTCACCATGGCACAATATTTGGGCTCTTGAAGAGAAGGAGAAGCTGCATCAAGTTGTCCATTTTGCTGCTAGAGGTTTTCAGGGAAAAGAATATTGTATATGGTTATTTTTGGGGGCATTGCACTCCTGGAAATGGCCCATGCAGTAGGAGCCTGAAGAAGGAAGGCTTGAACCTCTTCCAGTCACTCTATCTTGTATCGCTGCATTTTGGCAAAGCACAGAACAAATGAGCAGCAGAGTCAGATAAACAAGCTTAAGGTAAACATTATCTGCATGTATATCCTGATTTATACTGTACGTGCATCAGTTAAAAATTTACTTGAATTTACCACAGTGTTTTAACTAATGTTATTAAGAATGTAACTTCTTAGGAAAACTCAGTCTGTTTTTAGCCCAGACATGCAATTAGGGGAATTAGTAACACGATACGTCATCGTCAAGAACACACAGATACAGTGGTCAGAAACCTCATGCAACCCTCTGGAAGGAAATTTTGCTCGCAGCATATGTGAGCGCTCTCTTACAAACCTCCTAACTCTCACCGAGAAATAATCCGACCTCTGAGCCAGCGCACTGCCCGCTTTGAGTGCTCTGAGGATGAGGCCATGCGTTTAAGTGTTCTCCTTTTTGGGGGAGAAAAGGGGCAATGAAAGGGGCTTCAAGACGTTCGTGCACAGCGGGGCATGGGGGGTCTGCGGTGGCACAGGTGGAAAGAAGAAGACCTTGCAGTTCACAGCTCTCTCCTCAAAGGCTTGTGGATGAGGTCAGGGTTTGGTTCGTGCTTCTTGCGGGGATTTTTGGGGTGTCTTGGGCTGAGAAAAGACTGAGAGGAAAGCCCAGTGTGAGGTTTTGGATGGGATTTGGAGGCGCATGACGTAGTGTTGGCTTTGGAGAGCAGCACTATGACTTTAGGATATTGAGGCATACATCAAATAGCACCTCAGCCCCCAGACTCTACAGAAAACCTTGGCATTTACTCCTCTGTTTAGGGCTAAATGAAGCAGTAAAATTAGGGGGGACAGTTCTGGATACTAACTCTCCTGTAGCTCCTGCCACCGCAATGCATGACCTTGCATCATCTCCCAAAATTGTGGCCATGCAGCTCCTCCACCCCTTCCTGCTGCACCACCATCGGGGCCTTGTCTGCTCCTGGGACCGTGGAAAATTCCAGAAAAAAAGCAAAATCTCCCCATCCCTGCTTCCTTCCAAGAGTTCCAGAAACTCCAGCTGAATTTCACAAATTCAGGAGGCTTTTGGCTAGTTTGCCTAAGCCAGAGTTCAAATTTTTGGTTGCTGAACCAAGCCTTGAGACAAGCCATTGAGGTTTCTGTATCGCTAGCAACAATCTGTGCTTTTGTTTTTGTTTTGCTTTAGGCCTGCAGCACTACTAAATGATGACCTGATCCTGCTACGTGGACATACGCAAGGACAGCTAAGAGGATTGGAGACTTCTTAGTAATAGCTGCAAATGATAGAGGATCCTGCAAAAATGCTGGAAAATATGAAAAGGCCAACGAAGCAAGGAAAAAGAGTGATCCAAAAAGGGTTGTTTTTTTTTCCTTCCCTTAAGAAATGATGCATTATCTGGAAATCCCACTTTCTAGTTTGGAATTTGTTTTTGTGTTAGTTTCTTTCAGTGACCGATTCTGAATAAAGAGCAACCGCAGAAATAGTACACCAAAGCAACAGCAGTGGGTGGCAAATTTCTACGTTACCACAAATATCCTTCTATGCTTGACAGTCCAGATTGAAAACATTTTTTTGTTGTTGTTTGCGTACCTCATCTTCAGTCAGTCTCAAATTGGGGCAGAAATGATTGGCTTGCTAGTTTCTTGACCCAAAAAAAAAGCCTTCTGCTTTTCCTCCAAACCGCTTCATGACCTGCTGCAGCGTTCGAGGCCCAGGGCTGTTCTGGTCCATGGGAATGGTTATGGTCTTTCTCTGTAAGCCAAGGGATTTGCAAACACTGTTTGTTGCCTTGTGTGGGATTTCTGCAGAACTGGGTTTCCAAAGCAAACATGGGTTTCTCACCTGACGGACTTGCCTAGAGCAGATGAAGTGCAAAGTCACTGCATTTTTTTAAACTTCGGGTTCTTGGCTGAAGATAGTTCAGCCTGGGAGATGTTTCTACCCAAGGAGGAGGATCCATATCCTCCAGTCCATTTGTACCTCCAGTCGTGCACAGCCCCATTGATTTAGTACATACATATATTTCTGCCACTGGGGTCTTGCGCCATAAACTGTGGCAGGGCAGACTCTTGCCAGACAGTCATACAATACAGAGCATGCTTGAGTCCTGATTTGTGCTGGGATTTTTGCAATGCATAAAAGCACCACCCTTCCCCAAGCAGCACAGCCCCAGTTGAAGACCTGGTGTCAGCCCACAACATCTCATTTTTACTACCAGACTCCCATGTAACGGAAAGCATCATCCACTTCCATTCGCAGATGTGCTTCTGCACAACGTCAAGGCTTGTCCTTGAAGAAGTTGTTGCTGTGGAATAATAAAGCCACTGAAAGCAAAAGTTTATGACATGAGCTGCGATCCAGCCCTGCTTCCATGCCCTCTTGTGTGTAACTCAAGTGCTCTTTAACCGAGATGTGCAAACCTTGGAGATTAGCACATGGTGAACCTGATCTGAGACTACAGCAAAACCGCTCAGCCAGGGCCAAACATACATGTCTGAAGGGGAAATAACTTCACAGAGCATTGCTTAACTTGGGATTTTACTGGAGGTGGATACTTTTTTTTCATTTGCACATTTCTCTTGATTCAGAAAGGCTAATTTTTCCTGGCTTCTCTTTGTGGATTTCATGTTGAGTTCAAAATTGAATCCGGGCGGTTAAAAATGTAATGGGATACATGCTGTCCTCAGCTCTTCCCTTGCAGGCTCTTCTGCATTCACTGGAATTTATGGTGAGAACAGTTTTCATCTTAACAACAACTCTCCGCAGTCATTTATGCACGTAATTTCAAAGCATGTGTGCCCAAATCTGCAGCTTCTGTAATTCCTCATCCTTAGCAAAACTCTGGATTTTCCCAGCTCTCAGGTGGTCCCCTTGTAGTTATTACTTTTTTTTCAGATGATAGGCAGTCAAGTCCAGTGCAATCGTTTATTTTTTTAGGGGACGTGATACCATCATGGCCTTACAACAGAGCGGGAAGCATGGTCTCTCCCCCAAGCACTAAAGCTTTACCAGTATAACGCCCCTGGCTGTTTTAATAACCATACTTGATATGATGAAATAACCACAAATGTGATTCACAGCTCTCTGTAGCAAGGAAAAAGGCTGAAATTTTTAGGGCTAGGGGAAGATTTTTACACCAATGATTTGATTTTGCTGCCTAAACCAGCCAGAAACTGTCCTTCGTCTGGTGCAAGTGCTGTGAATCGTCCTTAGGAAAGCATCTCTCGCTCCGTTTGCTGTGGGAACAGAAAAACCCATTAAATCAGGAATCTTCCAGCAGGTCCCATCCTCTTCCATTTGCCTTTTTCTCCTCCCATTTTGGATCAGCACAGGGGTGAGAAGCAAGCCCCGTGATGCTTGGGATACGATGTCTTCTCCAAAGAGACATCTTGGAAATCACCAGCCGCTGTTGGCAAAAGGGTCTCTGCCCTTGGCTCTCCTCCTGCTCCACTGCGCCTGGGAAAAGACACAGGAGCCTTGTGCAACGTTCCAGCATCAACAACATCATTGGGAGGGCTGGCAGCTCCCATTAGGTAGAAAACAACCCAAAGTGCCCCAGGCATCCCTGCTTTGTTCCCATGCCAGCACCGAGCCGGGTTGCTCTGCATCCTGTACACCCCAAGGGACGGGAGGGATATCGTGGTCCCCACTCAACCTTGTTCATCATCGATGGATGATGGCACCACGTTCTGACAGAGGTGTGGAAGAGCTCTGTTAATTCGCCTGCCAGTTCGGCCCTTTTTGTTGTTGTTTTCCATGAGAACACGATATGTTTATCTAGCTTTGATTTTTTCTTTTTTTCTTTTTTTGCTTTGTAGTTGAATTAACTGATTATTACTTTCATCTGGTTCCCTCTGAAGGGTCAGATGAAGCCCAAATAATAAAATTGGATGTGAGTGTGTGTATGTATTTATAATTAATAGGTTGCATACTGAAAGATGTGGGGTCCTGAAAGAACGTGTAAAGAGAAAATGCTCTAGAACTCAATCTTTATTTTGGTTCAACCTCAACAATTTCCTGCAAAGTATAAGCAGTGATATAATATGGGGCAGATCAAACCAAACTCTAATTCTCTTCTGCTTCTCATGCCAAATGTCATCCCCTTAAGATGTGCTTTTCTCCATCTGGCGATTTTGGCTTCCCTATGTTCCCTGTAAGTCTTTGGACCTTTTGCTAAAATGTTTGTGATATGACTCAGAATAACAAACAAAACATGCAGGACCTTCATTCAGTCGAGCACAATACTGGCAATAAACGGAGCTGGCTCAACCAGAGGATTTTATAGGGACCCCACTAAAACCCAAAGGGAGAGAAATAAATCAGCAACTGATGCTTTACTTGATTTTTTTTTTTTTTAAGAGAAATCAGAACTGTTTTTCAGTAAAGTTAGAACTTTTCCATGTTTCCACCAAAACAAACAGAAAGCAGGTGCGCGCTGAAAGAATTTTGGCCAGGAAAGCGCAGAGAAGTGCATATGGGTTTTCCTGTGAGCGTTTACAGTTAATAGGCTCAATTTTGCTTTTAGTTATGTCAGTGCGAGTTCTGCCATTCCCTTCAAAGAAAACAGGCATGGACACCTACGGAATCACGGTATTCCCTGGGGAAGCAAGTATGAGACGTGATAGGTAGTTTTCTGGTAGTCTGTGTATTTTAAGGCTGTCACACAATCCCATCCAAATCCTTTGCAGTGCAAAACAGTGCTCTGCTCACTGAAATTTTGCTCCAAAAAATAGAGCTGTTCCTTGAATTAAAACATATACTTCTGCAGAACAGAAAGCAAACACGGTCCTATTTTCCAGTAGTCCTCAGCCACTCTTTTGGTGGTAGTTTGGTTTTGGCTTTTTTGACTCAACGCCTGGCTTTACCGCAGCGGTGGAAGGTGGTTACATTCAAAACCATGCAAATTTTTCCACGGTTTGGCTGTTTCCTCCTGGGAATTTCTTCCTTTGTCCTCTAAGAGCCTATTTCCTACTGTTTTCTATACAAGCCCAGGGCATCACCGTCATTGCCATGACCACCTAGGGATGCAGGCCTGAAACTAGAGGCAGTATTTATTTATTTTTTTGGACAAACGAGCCCAGAAGAGCCGTTGGCGGGCAGAGAGCAGCTCCTCAGTGATAGACGGTGCCGCCGAGGGCAGGCGGGTTGCAGAGCCCCTGCTTTGTGCCAGCCCCGCCGCCTCCCTCTCCGGAGCACCTAGGAGCTGCCGAGGGATGTCTGAGCCAACACGACTTAATGCAGAGAGATCTGGAGTGTTGAAAGCCTCTCGTATCCATGACCATAAAAGTACAGCAATTCCATGAGTGCGGATGCCTTATACGTGTGCAGTGCCGGGGGGAGGTTGCCAGTTTGGCACTTGGCAGCCGATGCCTGACACGGGCAGCAAAACCCATTTGTCACCGAGAAGTGTATTTAATCCCTGTTTATAGAAACCCTAATGCCTTCCCTCAAGCAAATGGGTCTCTCTGCCATGGACCTGGCGTGCTCAGTGGGAGAGCCAAGACCGAGGGCAGAGATTGACTTGAACGGGTGCTGCTGCCATCAAAAGGGGTGACATTAGGGCTCAGGGAGCTCTGCAGAAATCCCCCTCCAAAACAAAGCCTCCCAAAGCAGACGGTGGCTTCCTGCAAGCTAAAGGACCACTGCCCTTTCCTGTCTCAGTCCTGTCCTCCTGACGTGGCCATGCCTTCGGGGGGGCCACTTTAATGTCTCTCCTGTGAGGGATCCCTTCCTCTTTGCGGAAGGGGTAGGAGAAGACCTGGCTTCTGGCCCTCATAGTCTTTGGGAAAAAATAGTGAAAAGAGTGTAGCTGAAATGGTACAAAAGCAGAAAACCACACTGCTTTCCACTTTCCCGGTATGGGATTTATTAAAGAAAGCCCTGGGACGTGAGGAAGGAAGAGCGGCTGGGTTTCGATGCTTTTGAAGGCTCTATTTACCTGAAGGCTTGGAAAATAGCTCTGCACCGTGCATGATGTCAGCCGTGTAATGAGTTGCAGAAGAGCTGGCGTGCCCAGGTGAACGTGGGGTTTTGCATCCATCACATGTGTTCCAGACCCCTGCGCTCAAGCACCAGCCCTTCCCAGGGACTGCCACCATGGACTGTGGCTGGGAAATGTCCCCGTTTCCCTGTGTGCTATCTATATTTTGCTACTTGCACATTGCTCAGGAACTGGGACTGCCTGGGTGAAGGTACCTACAGCCTTCAAGCAGGGGCCTAATAAACCACTGACAAGCCATAAATTGAGATCAATTTTATCATCGCTGACATCCAGACAGGTTCTGGAGCGCCCTTGCATAACCCAGTACCCCCCTTCCAGATCTATTTCCCCCTTCTCACCTTTATAACTTGTATTGTTTAGTCTAATTGGATTATTGATAATCCTAGAGTTTAACCATGTCTCCATAAAGGCTAATAAATCAGGTGGTATGATATATATATTTTTGGCTAATATATCAGGTAGGTAAGAATTTGCACAGACAGCTAAACCATGCTGTTTGCCCATAAACTTCTGCTGTAAATATGAGCGATTTTTAAACACGGTGAAACCCAAGGAGATTTTCAAGCCATGACTTTAAAGCCCTTGGGCACACAGTGGTGCTGGGGATGAAGCATAAGATCCCAGATTGGCCAGATGAGGAGCAGAAATGCCAAGGCACGGTTCAGATGTGAAGGGCTGATCCACCGCTGCCCTGGGGAGCGAGATGAGGGCTGCACTTAACAGCACTGAAACCTTGCTGGAGTATGTGTTACAACCCTGAACGCTTCTTTCCTCCCCTGCAAGTTTATAGACAAGCAATTATTTACCGGGCTTGATTGCTCCTGCTTTAGGCAGATTTATTGCACTCCACTCCTGGTGGATGTGAGCTCTTTTCCTGCGGAGAATTCAAAGGAAAGAAAAGCAAGCCTGCAGCCCAGCTCCATCGGGAAAGCAGACTGCAATCGGGTTTGCTCATACGCCCCTGTGTGACGGCTGCTGCCTCTTCAGATGTTTGCCTGCTTGTGTCTGATGGGACTGGAAGGGCTCCAGGGCCAGGGCTGCCTGTTCGGGGCATTACAGGCTGAACAGGGATGCGATAGGAGCTACAGCAGAGAGAGAAAGCAAGGAATCGTCTCGGGTGCTTTGAGACCAGGCTGCTCCTGGGAGGCTCATGGGCTCATCTCGCCTGGTCTGCATTTCGCAAAGGCTCCCAATCCATCCCGTTAGCTCCTTCTTCAAATTACACCACTTCTCGTCAGCGTGGGGTTAGCCCCTGATGGAAATTAGGCTGCGCCGTCCCATCTGATAAGTAAATGACGTGAGCTCTTTCGTTTGAAAGGGTTTTAAAAAGACAGAGAAAATGGTAGCTGCAGGCTACAGAAATCAGATTAATTTTCCTTAAATGGGGAATCAGGAAGAGGGAGTGGAAAAGCAAAATCTACCGGGGAAATTGTAACTGAATCAATAGGGTTTGGCCAAGGGATCCATAATCAGAGGGATGCTTACAAGTTTCCATGCTGATTGAATGCATTTCCTTTCCCTCATACAGGACTGCGTTGAGGTTGATTGGGCTCCCAGCGCGTAGCTGCACTGGGCTTTAAAACGATGATTGTAACAGAGCACGGAAGAAAAGAAAATGCCATGTTGAGGGCTGAACAAAGCAGTACTTGTGAGGTGGAGGAACCTCTCTCATTTGACCAACTGATATGGCCAGAGAGGAGAAGCAGGTAAACTTTCAGGCTTGCAAGTTCTTTATAGGGGACTTCTAAACGTTATTGGGGTTGATGGTTTTCTCCCTGCATCTCGCTCTGACATGGAGATGCCCAAGCACAGTGGCTGCTCATCCTCTGGGTGAGCTCTTCCAGGCTGATTACATCCAGCCTGAATTTCTTCCTGCATGTTTCACTTCTTCCAGTAAAAGGTAGTCATGCTTCACATTTATAATCAGTCCCCCACTTTTATTCCTGGATGTTATTTGGATGCGTTTTTATACCACTTTGGATTCTCGTCTTTGGAAAGTCCCCATGGAAGTATCGGCCAAAATGAATAACAACCGGAAACAATAAAATGGAGAAAGATAAAATCAGGAAGAGTAAGCTTTGTTTATAGATGTGAACAGCTTTTCCAGTAAACCACCAAATAAAGAGGTTCTTCAAACTCAGAAAGTCTGAAAATGGGGTGGTTGGGAAAGCAATTGGGCTCAGAGAAGCTTTGGATTGTAAAAAAAAAAAAAATAAAACAGAACTAAATAACATGACTTTTTCTGTGGAGAATATTTACTGGATGAGAGGTAGGAGTGAGTCAAAGCGTGCACATCGCAGACGTGGCATCACCTGCCCCTGAAGCCAGAGGGGAAAAGGGATGATGCTCTGCAGAGGCAAAAGTGTGCTTTCAGAAAGCTGCTCTTTTTCTCTGATTGAGCTTGTAAGTCACTTATATAAGAAGATGCACAAACTATGTAAGAAAAAAAAAATCAACAGATTGGCTGCTGTAAAGGCAAAATGTATTTGAATCTGTTTTTTAAAAGGAGGAAAAAGAAAGGTATGAGGTATGGGAAACTAAGCATCATGAACAAGCATGAAGAAAATTCGTATTAATTATCCAATCATTCAAGTAATTCCTACTTAATTTACAAAGACAGACCATGAGTTGTGAAAAGAGAAATACAAAGTAGAATACCCAATGGCTTCTTTCAGGGTTTTTGCTTGCCTGGCATTTACATGAGGTCTCTGGTTATCCTCTCTCTGGTGTCTCATCTTGAGGTATTCCCTCATGGTGGATGGAAGGAGAAGAGGGAGCAGCTTTTCAACAAGCTCAAACTTTGACATAAAGATTATGTTATCTCTTTTCTTCTTTATTTGAGTTATGATGATGCCTGCAGACCGCTGTGTCTGTCCCTGGTGCCAGGGGTGGCATTGCCTCTCCTTGGCATTGGAGACAGGGATCTGCTGTAAACTGATGGTCATCCCACTTTCCTGTGACGTGGAAAAAAGGAAAATGCTCCAGGAAAAGCAACATTTTACTGTGAAGGATGGAACCCAGGAGAAGATCTGGGCGGGTCCCCCACTGTTGTTCAAGGCAGGGGCTGACTTCCAGCCCTTCCCTAGCCCTCCATGGCCACCAGCTCCCAGCCTGCAGGATGCCACCGGGAAACTTTGCTGCCCTGCCAAGACTTCCCATGAAGAGCACGTGGGGCGGATGTTTCCCTGCTGCTTCCGAGACAGTCTTTCAGGGGCTGCTTCATCCACAAAAAATCAAAGCAGAGTTTGTGGCCAGAAACAGTCCCCAGAAAGTGGAGGTAGATGGTTCTGCACTGTGGGATTGCCATCCCCTTTGGTCTCGCTGCCTGGTGGTGTGTGCTCCTTGCTGACAGAAGGAAGAGAGCTGGAGATGACAGGGAGCTCCGTGCTGCCAAAAAGGAAGAGAGCGGGAGATGGAGGAGAGTTATATGGTGCCAAGGAACACGACTGGAGGGGCGATGGTGATGCTGATAGGTTTGACATGAATGCAGCTTGGTGGGGATCCAGCTGAACACAGGAGTAAATGTGTGTATCTCTGTGCATGCAAGTAGGTATTAAATAAGTTCCTTTTCCTTAGAAGAAGGGGCTCCATGACTGGTGTTGGCTGGGGATGTTGTCAGGGTGCTTTACAGAGGGAAACCTGCAGCAAAAGGAGAAGATCTCTTTGCTATGAGGAATGCGCTCGGATTTTCTCCATCCCAAGTTACTAAAAGGAGCTCTCCCCGGCGCACTCACACTAAATACATTTTATTACGGTTCTTTGAATTCAAGAACAACTTAGCGGGTCATCCCTTAAGTAGTGGCTCTGAGCATGACAAGCACAAACGAGTCGGACTGTTTGCTGTTTGTGTTCCTCACTCCTTTGCAGCACCTTGGCTGGCTTCTGCTGCTAATCTAGGATGCCTTGTTTTCCCGACATTGTTTAATCAACCTTAGATTTAATCACTGCCAGAGCATTAATAAATGTGAGCCTCCGCAATCCTAAGCAGCCATGTAAAATGCTGGATACAGTAGTTTTCCCCATTGGTCTTTCTGCCTCAGGTCCTGAAATCCCCCAATTAAGTTTTGTACCAAGAAATGAGTAATGCTCGTCGCAAACTCATGTTAGCGGGACACTTCCAAGGTCCTGCCTCCCACTCCTGTGACACATTAAGCACGCAGGAAACCAAGCGAAGCCCACGTGCGGGAGGACACAGAGCCTCTGGATTCAGGAGTCACCGCTGCGACACCCACGTGCCTCCTCCTCTGCAGCCACAGGTGACTTACAGCCGTGAGGCTGCTTTCCTATTGACCCCCAAAAGGTAGAATTTATAAAATAATTAATAAAATTAATAAATCCCTCACCTTCTGGACTTTTTTCTCTTTAAGTCCATCAAACCAGCCACTAAGTGGCAGGGACCTGGAATATGGTTTCTTTGTGGGCAGGTAATTCCATCTGCAGACACAGAGAAGCTTTCCTGTCACATCCTGGGAAGCATCTGGTACTGGCTACTGTCAGGGACAGATACGGGATTACACAGGACGTTTATCTGGCTGAGGAATTTATATGATCCTAACTTCATCCTGTTAGCAACATCTTCAGAACTAAGCCTGAATAAACACTTTGACCAACTCTTTATGGAAATAGTAGGGAACAGAATTAAGAGCAGGAGGGAGACAATTACTAATTTTCTTAAAGAGCTCAAGCATATGTGCTTTTAAAAAACCCACTGGTTTTACATTAAAGGGTGGGGAGTGGATTGTTAGGAGGTGTAAACTCGCATAGAAAGACCCATTCATTGGCTTCAGGTGAGCAAGGCACCTACGGCAGGGGCAGGGCGGGTTTGCATTGGCTTAAAATGAGCATAAATCCCCCTGTCAGGACACCAGATCAGAAACTCACTGGGGTGGGTGTGGGGTCCACACATGGGGGATGCAAAGCCCACCATGACAGAGGTTTTATTCAGATCTTGGGTGTTGCTATAACACAAATAGGCACAAGAAATGATTAGGACTAGAGGGTGGCTGCTGCTGAAGTCTTCATTCCTCCATTGCATTCCTCCTTCGTGGTGTGTTCTCTCCCAGCACAGTGCAAGAGTCCAGCTCCCCATCAAAGCCTCCTCCTCCCAG
This sequence comes from Limosa lapponica baueri, assembly GCA_002844005.1. Classification (NCBI taxonomy): domain Eukaryota; kingdom Metazoa; phylum Chordata; class Aves; order Charadriiformes; family Scolopacidae; genus Limosa; species Limosa lapponica. Next base: position 82,461 of record KZ506417.1, read on the forward strand.
GCACCACCTGCATTTCAATCTGACCCCCATCTCTTCCTACTTCTGTGCCACCAGTTTACCCATGCTTTACTTACTTTTGGTAGGAAAATGCAATTTCAAAAGGAAATCTGATGCTGCAGCAACTTTCTGGTGTCTGTGGCTGCATCAATCCTGCATCAGGGGCATTTCAACGGGGCCTCCAGACTCCCAGTGCTCTGCCTGACTCAGCCCAGTAGCCTGAACTCCTACAACCCAGCCCACAAGTGTTTAAGGGCTTGTTGTTGCTTTTTGCTATTATTAATATTATTACTGTGCTTGTTCTGGCACAAAACCCCTTTTCTATTCTCTTTCCCTGCTTAGGATTTTGGTCAAAGTTTAATTAAATTTAGAGGAGCTGGAAAAACCACATAATTCAAAAGTAAATGAAAGCAGTGGCTATTGCCGGGGGTGACAGCCCTCGGCGTCTTCCCCAGTCACAGCACTGCAGGCAGCCTGCCTGGCCCTGGGGACACAGGGGGACACGGGTGCTGCTGGGGCAGGGGGTGGGGGAGCAAGCTGCTGCAGCCCTGCACTGAAATATCCTTGGAAATGTGGATTTCCCTTTGCTGGAGGAGGGGGCAGAGGGCGAAGGGCTCCCCGTGGGGCCGCCTGTGGAGGATGCTATAAGGTGTCCAGGCGGGAGGTGGGGAACCACCATGGCCCAGCAAAACGAAGCCCTTGTTTGTCCCTGCCCGTGCGGTCAGGCGCTGTGGGTGGGAGCGGGGGGATCTGTTTTCCCAGGCTCCCTGCCATCAGGAATTACTGAGCTGCCATGAAATGGGAGGAAATATTTCATTATAGGCACATGCGCTTCAATTTCACATGATGGAAACTTCAGGATCAGCTTTCCTCCCACCCGCCCTCCCTCCCTCCCTCCTTCCCCGGGTGTCCCTCATCCCTGCAG
>KZ506417.1:85353-112299 GCA_002844005.1 Limosa lapponica baueri
GATGAGTAATAAACCTCTGGAAAAAAAAAAAAAAAAGATTTATGATGGAAAGCTGACACAACCTTAAGTGGATAATTCAATTTTTACTCACTTTCTTTGTTCCCTACAGAGGCACTTAGAGCTACAAAGCCCAGGCACACACGGGGCTATTGATCCTTGGACTCGGAAACCCCCCCAGTGCTGTGTTCCACCGGCCCCTGCCCAGGCACACTTGCAGCATGTGCCAACAGCACTGATAAATACAGACTTTCCTTTTTCGGGGGCTTCCCTCTCTTTGCCACACACATCCACACCTACGTCGCTGCTCAGGTTTTGGCTGGGTTTTTCTTCCAACTTAGTTTTTCTTATGGCTGGGAATAATATCTGAACAGGTTGTGGTCTCTGTGCCTTTCCTAACAAAGTTATAGCTATAAATTAACAGGAGGCAGATTTTGGGGTGCTCTGATTTTCTTTAACTAAATTCTGATTTCTTTCCCCATATGTCACTCTTCACCTTTCTAATTTTTTCACGAATGCAAAGCATTTCAAACTGTTAATGATGCAAAGAGGGGTGCAAACACTTGCAAAAGTATTTTTGATAAAGACACAAGAGAAACCAACCTGGGTCAGGGCAAAATGCAGACATAGCGAGGAAAAACTTCTTTCCCCAGATAAAAGCTCCAGGCTTTTTGTGGGCAACACTTTGCACACCCTGGGATTTACTGGGCTGTTGCTTCCCATCAAGGTTCATTCAAAGAAGCAAATAAGGAGAAGTGATGAAAAGGAGAAAGATGTTTTCTAGGAATCCTGTGGGCTAAGCATTATTTTCTCCCAAACTGGATGGCAGGAATGAGATTATTTCCATTACAGCTGCGAAACTTACTGCTTGATTCGAAATTTCATTGCGTTGAAAAATCCCATAGCCTGTGTTTACTGGTTCAGTTGATTTTGAGTCTCAAAATTTAACCTAACAATACCTTGGAGGTTTTGGTTTTAAGTAAGAAGTTCACTTCATGGAGTATTTGGGAATGATCAGAATAAATACTGGGATTGATCCAGTGCAAAAATCAATGTATTTTTGTTTAGGGAGTGTGTTTACTAAAGAAGGTCGTGATTTGCATTTTTAATCCTGATTTTAAAGAAAGATTTAACATCTCAAACTCATTCCCTGTGCAGGAAAAACTATTTCTCACCTACACACGAAAAGTATGTCCTGCTTGTACACACTCTCGTGCTCGCATACATGCACACAACTGCCCGTGGCCCGTTGCCACACATGGGATCGCTTTGGCTCTATGTGCACATCATTGCCTGGCAAACACACGCATGGACACACACATGCACAGTGCGCACAGATCATGGCACACGTGTGTTCCTGCAGTCACAGCACACACATGCAATCGCAGCACAAGGTGCAGTTAGCACACATACGTGCGATCACAGCCCATGTGCGTGCAATCAGGGCGCACACGCACATGTATATGCAGTCGTGACATGTGCATTCTCTGTGTGCCCATGTGCAATCACAGCACAAGCATGCCATCACGGCATGGACGTGCAATCACAGCACCCCCACACGTGCAATCACAGCACCCCCACACGTGCCACCACACGTGCAATCACTGCACATGCACACACTCACAGCACACCCGTGCAACCGCAGCACACCCATCTACATCACCTTGCCGGCCCCCTTTTCGGTCCTAGGCACACAGCACACCCCCCCCAGCACCATCCTATCTCATGCACCCCCGTACCCACACACGAGCACCCTGCACAGGCACCCACCTCTCTCCCTCCCTGTCTCGCACACACAATTACCAGACACGCAGGCATATTTTTATTGCAGCTGTCAGGAACATGAAAAACCTTTCTGCCAGCACTCAGCACGGGCAATTTATGAGCCTGGTCTGTTTGAGTGAGGAGGGGGGGCGGGGTGGGGATCAGAGAAGAAATGATGGGAGAGAAAATGGCCCATAAATTGTTCGCCATGATTTACACTGTAGTCCATTTGCAGCCTATTCTTTTTTTGGAGCCTCACACACACAGATCTCTCTCCCGCTCTCCTTCACGTTGGGGTCCTGAGCCGGCCCAGCTGGAGGAAGGCAGCGATCAGAGTTCAGTTGGTGCAGACAGAGCTAAAGTAAACAGACGTGGTCATTCAGCAGGCAGTTAGCAGCCTTTGGACAGATGAGCAGGGCTTTGCAGGACCACACACGCAAACCCCTCTAGACCACACAGGGACCGAGCTGCGTTGGCTTTGCACGCAACGCATGCAGAGGGACGGTACTCCTCCCACCGCGCAGGAGAAGCTGGGGCTTCTCCGGGTCTCCAGCCCCCTGGCTGCTGCGGGAAGCGTTTCCTGCCCTGGCCGCCCCGGTCCCTCCTGCTCGCCGGGTGATTAACTCTGTCACCCGGCCCGAGGAGCATGGTATACATTCCTCGGCAGAAGACATCATGTACTCCTGGAAAAATGCCACCACTACTTCCACAGCTCATAAAGTCATCTGCTGACCTTCTCCTTCTCTCCCTTCAAATTTGGCCCATCGGTCTCGTACCTCGCGCTTTCATCTCCATCACTCACTAGGGAGGTACCAAACCCGTGTTCGCAGCCTGTATCCCGCACTGCCCTTTGGACCAAAAAGCCCACTTTGGGAGCAATGTTTTCTGCTGAGGCTGAGAGGCCTCTGGGCCATTCCTGAAGCTTCACCTTGTCTGGAGAAACCCTCCCCTGATCCGGTCTATATGAATAGTAAATTAATCTGACAGTATACATGCAACTGGCGTGTTCAGGTGCTGCACAGCGTCCTGCACACCATGGACTCTTTCTCAAGCAGATGCCAGGGGGAAGGAAGAAGCACCCTTCAGCCCCACTGAGCCGTTTGCTCACATACTCCTCCAGTCCTCACAGTGTTTACAAGCACCCCCAATACGCATCCCCTCCATCCCAGCCTGTTTTCAGATGATGAGCATCACCCCAGCTCTTGCCCCATCATGGCGTAACTGGGTTTCATGGCTTGGATACCGATAGTGAAAGGGTTACTTGTTTTGGTGCTGGTCCTACCCAGATGGACCAATCTGGACCCGCAGAGATGTCAGCATTGAAAAGCCTTAACAGCTCATTATACCCACCCTGACCTAAATGTCCGGGGTCCCTCCTGGCACACCACAGAGTCAGGCTGTTGCTTCAGCATCGCCTGCTCCTGGCCAGCCGAGCAGAGCCCTCGCTGTAGGAGAAAGCAGGGATTTCCTGGAAATGGCTGAGAGAGGAAAGGGGCTGGAGGTCAGAGGAAGAGCCTGCCATCACTCCCACTTCACTATTTCTAGCTCCCAAAAGCGCAGCAACCTTTTGGCCGGCCATGCACTTCGCCTCTCCACAACCCTGCTGAGATTTTACCCTGCTGGGGTGAGGACTCCCAGCTCGCCTCCTCTGACATCTCCCTGTGCTGCGAAAAAAAAACCCTCCCAAAACACTGAGCTCATCCTCTTTTTGAACCTTCCTCATTCCTCATCCCAAACACGACCGTGCCTTTTTGCCCTCTCCTCGAGAAGCGGCTCCAGGTCCCCCTGCAATCCAAGCGGAGCTCGGAGGGGAAGCTCCCGTCCCCTCCCGCAGCAGCCTCGGAGCTGCAGCCGGGCCAGCACTCCAGCGCGTGAGATTATAAAACAGATCAGTGTTCGCTGGAGTGAACTCTGAGAAATTACATTTGCCTGTCAGTATCATGTTAAAGCATAACACAGACTCTCATTTTCCCACTACTTTGGCTCCGAGGGCGTTTCGGTCCCTGCTGAGAAACATGAAGGTCGTGGCCTTCAGGTTTCCAGATCTGCCCTTACACACCATAGGGAGATCTGACAACAGCCTTATTATTTATGTATCCAGGCAGGGGCTGCCTAATGAAACCCAGAGATTTTTATTGACACACGTTGGGGCTCTGGGTAAGAGAGAAGCAATCTGTAGGGTGGTTCGCGTAAACACAGTGGCTATTCATTTAGGGTCAGCCCCGATGGGTGTACTTTTCGTGCCAGGTTTGACAGCACTTAATTCACGCTGGGGTCACACTTAAGCTTGGGAGCTGGTGATGTGCCTCAATCGGTTGGGCTGCAGCCTATGCCAGCAGAGCTGAGTTTTTTGCTGGGTGTTTGGGGAGGGTGAGTGACAAGGATAGACCCAATTCCCCACTGTAAATAAGGAGTGAAAAGTGGTTTTATAAATGCAGTCGTTGCTGAGGGAGGGAAAAAGGCAGTTGTGAGAAATGTAAGATTTTTCACGGATGATTTAGGAGAGGAAAAAAAGATGCAATTAATGACTTTTTTGCCCAGAAGGGTACTGTGATTCTTCTTACACTGCCAATAGATGTAATGGAGGGTTTTTTTGCGTGGCAAGGAAAGTGTTTTGGTTGTCCAGATTGCTTTGCTGATGCTGCAAAAGGCGCCTACTTTGGGGTGCCCTGCGGAGTCCAGTTGCAAGGTCTCATCCCTTGTGCCCTGACCCCTAACTTTGCAGAGGGCTGCCTGGGTCTATTCCGGGTTCAGGAGGAAAGAGAAGCTTTTCTTGGCAAGGAAATGACTCCTAAGTAGTCTCCTCACAAACCAGGAACATGTAGGAAAATTGTGGCTGAGTACATTTTAGTCTGGCGTTTAAAGGACTGAAAAATGATTGCAGTTTCCTTTGGCAATTGCAGTGGGAGCCTGAAGATGTGACCTTTAAGGAGATTCTGTTTACTGCAGCCACAGGCTTGGAGCATTGCGTGATCTCGGCAAATCTCTGTTCTCTGCCTTGGCTCTGACCCCTCCGCCTGCCGTCCAAGCTAAACGGCAGTCAGCAAACAATAGAAAGGATACCTTGCAAAGACTGGCTAAGATAAATCACGCTGATCCTTTCCCATAGGATCCCAGCAGATGAGAATTGCACATGGCTGAACATCCTCTGCCCAGCATCAGACGTCTCCGCAAGGTGCAGGGCAAAGCGCTCGCAGAGCCGGATTTTAGGCGGCGTGAAGGAGTCAACGCCGCATTTTGCTTTCAGAGATAAGCCGTCAAAAGTCGCAGAGCCAGGATCTTTTCCTCGGAGGACTAAAGAAAGCCGTGACGACAGGAGTCCTCCCTGCCCCGGGTTGAAGCCACTGTGGATTTAGCAGCCTCTTGCATCGCATCGGGTTGCACTGATTGCACTAGAGATCTGGGAAAGCATCTTATGGGCTCTGACCAGGGTGCGTTGAGCACGCACTAAGTCCTCTTGCTGTAGGAGAGCGCTTGGTGCAGCACTATAGTCCCTCCTGGAGCCTGGCACCAAAAATCTCCCACCTCCTCTGTATTTCTAAGAGCTTTTGCTCTTACAGGCTTGAAAACAGCTACAGTTCAATTGCTTATCACTTTACGCCCAGGTCCCCTTTCCTCCTCCCTCCCCTTTTCTTTCTTGCATCCAAAAATGTCCTAATTCTCAAGAGTACCAAAAAAAAAAAAAAAAATTAAAATAAAATCTGCCTGAAAGGCGCATGTGAAGAATGTCATCCTTAATTATACATGGGCCAAAGTCCAGTGCCAAATGACTCCTCCTGCTACTTCACTGAAGGCTGGAGAAGTATATTAACCGGGAGTTTGGACTGGTGGGACCTATTTGTAATTCATGAGGAAATCCTAGGACCTGCTTTTCCTGCGAGAGACTAAATAGAGCTTGTCCTGAAACAATGCTGAAAAGGTTCCCATTGCAAAAAACACTTTCTAGTAAATGGGAGATGTAAATTTAGATCTGGCCCTTCTGATGCTGCTTCTCTGTCATTGCTGGAGGCACTGATTGTTTCTGTTACAGTTTGTTAACAATTACAGACCTACGTTTCAGGCTGAAAAGAACTATTAATGGCCAACAATGTTGCTACTTCTTTTCCCTTTCCCAATTGCCTTGTTTTATGGTATCCAGTGCCTTCCTCTGGTGTGTGTCCGTGTGTGTGTGGTGGAGACTGGGGACAAACAGTCTGCTTAAACTTCCTCTCCCCAGTGAATTGGAGCAGGTTACCTTGCAATGGAGATTTGGGACGGTTTCCTGAAATCAGCAGGAAAAATATCAAAAAATCTTTTTTTTCTTTGTCCTTCTTTTTAGCTCCAGAGTCCTATTCTGGGGCATGGTGTGGTCCGACTGCATGCAGCAGTACACGTACGCACCTATTCCCCTGGCGCTTGTTTGATGCTTACCCAAAAAGGAGAGCCAAAAGACTACGTGCCTGTTCCTCTTCCCCTTAGCCAAATTCCCATGGCTTCCCAAGACCCCAGGATGGGATGCAACGAGCCCATCTGGGTGCTTGCTGCCACCCCAAGACAAGACAAAGAGTTGCTTTTGGTGGCCCATCCCATGCCTTCTCCAGTCACTGACACCTCCATGCTCCAACACAAGTGTAGGCTTTAGGATATATTAAGGCTACTGGGAGATGTTGCCTGGTGAAGCCTCCATGGCTGATAAATACTGGGATGGTATCTGCTGAGCATCCTTCCCCTCTGCTGAAAATACAAACTGCCTCTGGAATAAGGATATTACCTTCTCTAGGGAGGGCTGGTTTCACCCTCCCAGTGGACTACCATGGCCAACAAGCAGGAATATATTTCTTTTTGCTGCCTTTTTCCGTGGGCAGAGAATAATAATTATAGACAGATGAGCAATCTGCAGACATATTTGCTCCTGTGAGAGCCCTGCAGAGGAGATTTGTTCAAGGGTGAGGGAGGCACCTGGGTCCTGCCGGATCTCGGAGCTGGACCCCCAAAAATTCCCCCCTTGCCTAACAGGATGCTCTCAAATTATAGTGAGGTTTTATGGAAGTCTACATAAAAATTTTATGGTAATTTCTCTTACATTTTCAAGGAGGGTCCCACAAAACCCTGGAGACTCCATGGCACAATTGATGTCAGATGGCACTGCCAGGGGAGCGAGAAGCCACCTCCTCCCTCCCATCCCTCCCTTCCCCTCCCCAGCAAACAAAAACAAGAAGAAAAGATTTTAGCCCCAAGTCTTTCCTAATAAGTTGGTGTATCTATAACATAGAATTATGCTTAGGGTCTTCCAGCTAAGTTTGAACACTAAACAAGGAGTCGGATAGGTTTTCTTGCAATTATAGGATGAGATTTAGTTTGCAGTTGATTTGGTAATGGATAACCTCAGTTTTATTAATTTCCTGTTGTGGTGCTATCTGCCGAAAATCAAGAGATCTGAGCAGAATACAGCATATGACCACTCTCCAAAACAAGGTATCTCAAATATATGCACATATAATATATCTAGCTAGTGGCACCGGGGCCCAGAGTTATTTTCAGGAAGATGTAAGTGGAGATTCTCTCCTTTTGATTGCAAACGGAGCTATTAACTCTTTCACTGCTCTGCTATGTATCATTAAGCTTCTTGTTAGGGACGCACCATGCATGGTCTGGTGGATTACAGAGTTGATTTCAGACTAAGTAAATAGGAAAAAAAAAAGTGAGAAACAAGCTTCAGCTCTAGAAGATCCACCAATACGAACTGTGACATTTATGGGGAGGATGACGTGTTGCTGGAAGACACTTGGTTTTGGTGAAGCAGGGAGCAAACCTGGAGCCGAGCCTCCAGATCACGAGCAACCCTGCTCAGGAGCTTGGTATTTGTGCTAAGACAACGGGGAGAATAACTCCAGGAGATATTCACTCACCTGGTTCATCAATACATCGGGAGCAACTGACTATGCAGAGTTGGATATTCACCCTGGCTTATTTAAACCCTTCTCCAGCATATCTACTCAATTTTAATGATGTTACCTAGCTGAAGTTGGTGGAGTTGTCCTTTTGCTTAAATATTCACAAAGTCAAAGTTCTTCTTGAGAAATATATCAAGTGACCATGATGAAAAGTGCTAACAATAATTAACACTTACTATGCAATTCTTGTTGAAGGGTGATAACAATAATCTATTATGTCATTAACTTGCATGATCTACACTTAAGTACCCGTGTTGGCTCTGTCATCTCAGACCTGGTGTGAAAAGAGTGACTTGCATTTATTTTGGTGTGGCTCCTCCAAGCTGGGAGTGTTTCAGAGGTGCTCTGTGCTGCCGTTCGGCAAAAATAAAGTTACTCCGCATCTGAAGTCCCTGCCACTGCTGAATGAAGTGCTTCTAGACTCCAGGGCTCCTCCTGATCTCCAATCTAATCACTCTGGGCGGCCAAGACGTTAATCCCCGGAGACTCGGAGCTGCCTACACTAATAAATGAGGCATCGTTTGGAAAGTAGTGAAATTTGGACAGGACTCGCCTTGGCTCAGCCCAGCTCCTCACATTCCAGGCGCACACAGACCGCTCACGGAAGATTTATGCATTCAAACAGGAGAATAACCTCCTGCGTATTTATTAACATGCAACTTGGATATAGCTTTGTTTCCTTCCCCTCCACACCCTTAGTGTCTATAATTACTGCAAGGCTGAGCCCAGCCAACCTCCTGGGCCAAAGTCCCCCAAAGGGTTTGCGCTTTAACATGCACACAACACTCTTCCTTAGCCCAGGTAAGCTTTGCCTTCGGTGTTTCTGCAAATCCATTTTCTCCCATCATCACAGTAAGAGATTTGGCCACGCTGTTTCTTCTGCTGCCCACACATTTGCTTGCAACACAGGGGTTTGCTCCTCTTTAAAAAATAATAAACCTGAACGGTCCTGACAATAATTATGAGCCGAGCGCTAAAATTCAAGAGACAGGAGTAATGAGCTTCTCCAAATGCCTTTTAAAAATCAGCACAGTACAAAGCAAACTGCACCTTTTCTGCAGTTTGAGAAATGATGTCGCGCCAGCAGATTGCTCTGCCCCAGGAATGTGAATATTTGTTCTTTAAATAACTGGACCTTGACCAAACTCTATGGAAATGAAAGAGAATCATTGATTTCCATGTGTTTGGAACAGCGTCCTGATTAAGCCTTCTTTTTAATTAATTGGAAAAGCCAAATGAAATGTCAGTGTCATGCATCTGCTTGAAAGTCCTGGTCATGCTTTTATTAATTTACACTCCTTGCTTTTGGATTCATCAGTCTAACGCAGCCTTGATTGCAAACGTAGGAGCAATTTGTCTTTTAGATCCCCTCCGACATGACATTTGCTTCCTGCCAGGATTACAAAGAGTTTAAAAGCGAGTATTCACACCCAGGTTGTATTCCTACCATTTACAGAGTACAGCTTTGACCTTTATTTATGGAGTTCTCTACTTATGAAAAAAACATGTTTTAAGTGTAGGCAGCTTCTCTGGATACCTGCTGTGTACAGAGCTTTGTGTATATCTTTGTACCGAGTTGATGCTAAGATTTTCCTTGGAAAGACCGTGAACTTTTAAAATTACTGCTGGGTGTGCGTGAAGGAAGAACATATGGATAACAGGAATCTGAGAAGGGAAAAGAAGAAAATATTTTTTTAAAAGGAAAGGAGATTCTTACGATGAATATAAAATTAAGAGATCAAGAAATATCTTGATAGCTCTTCCTCCCTACTTTCCTCGTTAGAATATACTTTCCAGACATAGCAAAATGGTTTATTTGAAGGAAATTAGAAATACGTTTAGGGCTGCTGGGTTATTTCATTTTTGATTTGCAAGGAGACATGATCTGAAGTAGAAATGCTGCTTTTTGAGTGGAAAAAGTGTAAGCTGTAGCATGTAACTGTGTAAGCTAAGGATTGGGTAGGCAAAGGTACTTTTTACTGCTTTACAAAAAACAACATTAAGGGCATAGCGAAGATAATACCCAGCTATTCAGGCAGACAAAACAAGGAACAAGACCTGGACCTTGCTTGAACAATGGTGGCAGTGTGCAGTCAAATTCTCATTATTAGCCAGAGTTTGTATTTATGAATCCTGATTTGCTTCACCACAATGCTCTAATAAATTAATAAATTGAACTGTACCTGCATTTGTATGCATACACATATATGTTTGTATTTATATAGGGATTTGTTCGTTATACATTATGCACAGAAGATAGTAGTGAATTAGATATTATAATATTAGATATGTTAGTACTATCAGTAGGCATTTGGAGTGCATAAAGAGGATCTAGGTCCCCTGTATTTAACCTTACATGGGTCTTCTATCACTGTTCTGGGGAGGAATCTGCCATCTCCCTCCTTTAAATCCCATTTAGAAGGTTAAAACACTTCCTCCATCCTCCGTCTTCCCTGACAGCCCTTGCCCAAGTGATAAACTCCTTTCAAACCAGGGAAGGGATGCGGGCAGAGGAGGCAGAAAAGCCATGTCTGGCCATGGGCTGCGAGCCCTCTGCTCCAGACCCACAACTGCAGAAGCATCCCTCAAACTGAAGGTTTTTACCCCCCAAATCTGTCCCTGTCTCCACAGCTGTGCACAGTGATAAGGGACAGAGCCGGGTGCGTTCCTGGTCCTCTCCAGACTGCGGGGGTTTGCTGCTCACTTCAGCAGGGTCAGTATTTCACCCTGTTATCTGCCTCTGCTGCAGGTCTGGTTTTTGCCGGCGTTTTACATACTGCGGTTGAACGTGTCCATCTGGTTGTTCTTGCAGCAATATTCATTTGTAAGTTATAGCCGCTAGTTATCGGATGATTTAGTCCCGGGGTTATAAAAATAACAATACATATATTGAGCTTTGCAATACTTTAAATAAAATTAATGAAATTGTTAATTTTTCCTCTCTCCAGAGCAATTAAAGAGATAGAGACTTCTCTGAGAGTCTGGAAGTTCAGCTTGGATCTTATTAAATCACCCACAACCTTATCTAAACCGCCCTGGAATTGCATGATAACAAAATCTTATCGCTCGTGGGTTTACAGCCCAGCAAGGAGAGCCTCTTCTTTCTCCTTCTCCCTTTCCTGCTACTTCTGCTGCCATCAGCTGAGAGCAGCAACGCCCCAAAATTTTGATCCACCTCTCTAAAATACAACTGCAACCACACGGCAAAATAAAAGGGGCTAATTGAAGTCTTTCAGGCTTTAAAAAAAACCCCCAACACCTCCTTTGGGTCGTGTGCTGGTAAAGAGGCAGGTTGATGCTTTTATTTGATCTCAACAGGTTTTTCCCATCTGGGGAGACAAGGTTCAAATAAAAACCCCGGACATTTTGAATATGAAATGTTTGGCAAAATCCAGACATTGGAACATCTGTTCAAACCCGGTTTAAGTCCTGCTTTCTCCCCGCCATCGCCACCCCCCAGCGCATCTGGAATTGCTTTCTCCCTTATCTCCTCAATTCCAATTACAACACCATCTTGTCTGTGGTTTCACTCTTCGTTATGAAATCGAGTTTTATTTTTCAAACCCAGTGAAACCAACCTAATTAAGCACCGCAACCGAGATACCACAAAGGCACTTCCCCCCTCCTCTACCGAAGGGCGGGAGAGGAGAAGTTAATTTATCACAAAATGTGATGCATGAGTCTTTAATGTGTAATACGAGCATTTTTTTGAGGGGGGTATTAACCAGTTTCAGTCACCACAAAGCTCCATGCTCTTATCGGTTTATCTCCAGCTTTTATCATAGAGGAAAAAAAAAAACAAAAACCTTGCTGCTCCAAATAGGCAGAATATAATATATAATTCTCCAGAAGAGAGCAGTGGTGTGCGTCCCGCTGCGCAGCCTGGCCGCCCGCTCCCACCCGGCACCAGCGGCGGGGGCTCAGCCAAGCCCCTGGGGGCTTCCTTGCCCACCGGGGATGCTGGTGTGGGGGCAAGGGAGGTTCTGCGGGTGGTTAGGGGTGGAAAGGCGGCACAGGGCGACTGGGGAGACACAAACGCCCACAAGACGCTGATAAATGACCGTATTGTTGCTCCCTGCGGTTTAAAGGGGAAGGGAAAGGGCAGAGGGAGAGATAAGAGAGGGGGATGAGAAGCAGAAGAGGCCAACAACAGGTCCAAAACAGTTGTGATTCTGCAATCTGGCAACTTTTCTGGGGTTTACCTTCTGCTTTTTTTTTTTTTTTTAAATTCCTTTTCTCTTCTGGAGGGATTTGTCCTCTGTGCTGAATCTGAGGGGGTGAAAGGCTCCAAGCAGAGCAAAAATCCATCTGAAATCCTTACTGCAGGGCACTGGGGCTGAGGAAGAGAGAAAATGCTTTGCAAGGGAGAGCTGCTACAGCCCTATACCAGCCAAAGTGGCTCCCAACAACGGCAAATGCACCCCAGTAAACCCAGACCCGTTTTGCTCTTGATTTACCCCAAATTTAAAAAGGAGAATGGGAGCAGTCCAGGGCCAAAAAAATCTCTATATATCAGCTTTCCTCAGCCCTCTGACATGAAAACACAGCTAACAAAGATCTTTTGAGGGGAGCAGATGGAGTTTGAACCTTGGAGCCAAGTCCAGCCCAAATCTTAATGAGGTCTACAGGAGGTTTACCTAAGTTTGAAACTCATAACGGGGTCTTTTATGTGCGTTTCTGCTTGCATGTGCGTGTGCGTGAGCGTGTGTGTCTGTATATACACAGACACATGGAGGTCATCCTTTAAAAAACTCCTCGGTTGTTTTAGATAACAAAATAACGTTACCTCACTCTTCCACTGGGAACACTTCAAATGTTGAGGGAAGGACATTTATTTAACTAAGGCAAACCCGCAGAAGCCACGATGGGTGACCACTGTGCATGTGGGTACGTGCGTGTGAGAACAGCCCCAGGGTCTGTTGCCTCTCTGGCTTGCAAAAGATTTTTAAAGGTGAAGGGAGTTTAAAAGGACACGAGTCTATTAAAAATGAACTCAGAAGTATCCCAAGCACAATCTCAAGGAAACTAGAGGTGCGTTGCTAGTAGCTGGATCTAATTAATCCATGGCTAGGAGGAGACAACCACGAGGAAATGGGGTAAATAGTCTTCAGCTGGAACAATCTATAAATCAGAGCCAGCAATGTTAGCAGTAACGTTCACCGGCTTCCTCTGGAGATGGGCTGTGTTTTTTGGCTAGGCTGTTGGATAGCCAGTGTCCTCTGCTGCGGCTTCTCATGCATTTTTCTTCACAAAGGAAAAAACAAAAGACCGTATTTCCAATGTTTTACTGGTGATGGAAAGGAAGCAGAGTGGCACAAAGTACTTTATGTGTTGTCTTTGTCCCAGTGCACATGTACACAGCTCAGGGATGTAAACCTTTGTCCTCAAGTGCCTTGGAGATGCCTAATGCTGCCAGAGAAAGGTGGCTTTATCTCACTTTATTCCCAGGGCTGCTTCATCTCCTATCATTAGAAGACTATCCACTGAAGAAACAGCTAGAGGAAAGGACATCCTGGCTTGGGGAATCTCAGTCACGCCCCTAAGATGATGTTTGGGTATTGCAGGGTCCCCTTTTCACCATCAGACTGGAGGGAAAAAGATCACCCGCAGGTGTGACATCCCCCCCAAAACACACAGGGTGGATGGGGTTGGGAAGGGCATGTGAGAGGCAATGCAGCCCAAGGCCAGCATGTTTCGGGATTGACCTGTGCATCCATCAATGGTGTTAGACCAATGCCAAGACAAGAGGCAATCGCAAGCCCAGGCAATTGCAGCAATCAGATAGATTTATGGAAGGGAGAAGAAAAAAAACAACTATAGACAATCTCTTTTCCATTTTCTTATCAGGTTGTTCATTTAAGTTTTGAGCGTTAGGATATTTCTACTTACTCATCCAACGTAGAGCAACTGAAAATCAACATTTTTCCTAGAGAGCAAAACCAGCAGAGCGTTAGAGAGAAGCTAATTTTGTTATAAAAATAATCTTTTATCTGTGCATGACAGAAATATTTATTCAGGAAGGGTACACAGACAGCGGGAGGAGAGCGCTCCCACTGCTTGGCTCAAAGGCTCTATCACACTCTTTATTTTATTTTGTTTCTTTTTTTTTTTTGACAATTCTTTCCCATAGATATTTATTTTTCCTGAAAAGTACATCTTGAGTTGATTTTCCCTATCTTTAATAAAAATCAATAAAACACAACGGTCCCTGGGTGCATTGGGCTTTTTGGCTCACAGTTGAGGTTTGTACTCAGTGGTTCCACCCTGACCTGTCTCCACAAAGAAATAACCTCCCTGTCCCTTTTCTCAACAAACACCATCTTCATGCCTTTGGTCTGAGCCTCAGGAGCTTATGGTGGCTGCAGCTGTACACGTATGCTTTCCTTGAACTAAAATGTGCTGACAGCTAGGTAAGATGTTGCAATTATCTCTCTCCTTTTAATTTTTTTATTTTTTTTTTTAAGTACGTGGCAATATTTTTTTATGCCGCTTCTTTTCCCCATTCCAGTCCTGGGAGGTGTTGATACCTCCTCTAGCGGTTCTCCAAACACGGTACCAAAACACATCAGTTAGGACCAACCCTTTTGTCAGCTCAGAGATGCCAAATTGTAAACAAAATCCGTCATCTCGTTAAGAAGGAAAAGGAGAATTTGGCCATTGGAGGTGTTGCCACGTTCCCTTGGTGTACGCTCCACGATGCTTCACTCGGTCGGTGACGGAGAGGAGGGGGGGGAGGAGACGAGATTTGAGGAACGAGAAAAAAAGTTGCGTCAAAAAAGGGAGAAAATCCTTCTGTTTCACACGAACAGCTATAAACTTGTTTCAAACTTATTAAAATACTGCCTGTGCTCTAACAAAACAGGGCATCTGTCAGTGAAGGAACTAAGGAGGAAGTTATTAAAATGTTCGCTGTCTCTTTCTATGCATTTTCATCCCACATAGTGATACAAGGCTTTCAGAGCCCTTTAAGCACCTGTAATAACATTAACCTTTTCATCGAATGTCCTTCGAGCATAAGAAATTATGTTTATTTAAAATTTGCAACAGGGTAATGATAAAGCTCCTTCTCTATTTTCCCGCTTCTGTTATTTGCACATGAAAAACTCTAGCCAGCAAATTGTGGTAAATGGGTGTACTTCATTTAGGCTCCCCTCTCCCTCCCGAAAACCTTTTGTCCCACAGGTAGTCAGGGACACAGCCCTCCCCGCAGAGCCACATGTGCCTGGGGATGGGGTGCGACAGCAACGCTGTGACATGCTCCATCACACGCTGCTTACAAGATGCTGCTAAATACAGCAAGATAAGGGTTTTTTTTGTTGTTGTTTTTATTTTATTCGAGTTTAACCCTTTACAAGCAATATAGTATAGCTCCCACCTCCAGGCAAGGATAACATTGCAAGATTATTTCAACTGTTTCTATAGTAGAGCAAGCCTTTTCTTATAGGAAGAAGCAAAATCTCTGGGACACTCCCCAGCACCCACCTACCAGGGAAGCAAAAATGCAATCAGACTTTTAGTCCCCTGATTAACCTGGCTATTTGTTTGCCTTGTTGCAGGGTTGCTTTGCACTGTAAAGAACACCTCATTTTGCTGATGATACACGCTTTGAGCAGCGCACGCTCGTGTCAGCGGAGAAGGAGGGAGTGAAAAGAAGGAGAAAAAAGACCTGGGTTTGATGGACTTAATCTAAGCCCTGCTGAAAGACGGGGCTGAATCAGAGCGTCGAGCGTGCCTGCGTCAGTCACCATCTTCTCGCCTTTCAAACCTCGGCTGTGGGTGTTCGCCTCTTTGGTTGCGGGACGGGCTCTGCCGACCTGCCAGCCCTGGCCAACCCCAGGCAAGCACCAAGACCCTCCTCTGCTGGGGCTGTAGAAATTCCAGATAAAAGCCAGTCCTTCCTCCCATTTGGAGCAGGAGGGCTCCGATCCCTCAGACCAGCTCCAAGCAAGGTGTTTTCCCCCTGGGGTAGCCCAAGGGATGATGTTTGCCGGTGACTGAAGCCGAGCAGCCCTTGTGGCTCCCTTGGCTCAGCCTGCTGGGGTGGTGGAGCAGAGCCTGCCAGGAGAGACCGTAGATGGATGGAGACAGACAGGGACAGTGGGAGGAAGCGCTCAGTTGATATTAGCACAATGGGAACAACAACAATCTAGGCTGCTGTCATGTTTTGTTTTGTCTTTAAGGCACCATGGTGGTGGAGAGCTTTACAGAGGGGGCTGAGGAGGCTGGAGATGTTTTGCAGATGGTTAAGGGGGACTCCTTGCTTATGGAGGAGGAGCCTGGCAGAAAACAGGGAGGTGCCTGTTCAAATTAAGCAAGGCAGGGATGAAGGTGAGCTCCTGGTGGATCCAGAGGCCAGGTCTTAAATCTGAAGGACAGAGGAGGGCACAGGTGGGGATGGGCTGCAAGGTGAGGACAGGCAGCTGACATCTGATGCAGCAGAGAAGAGCCAGCGCATGAGATGCACAGAGAAGGGAGATGGAGCCGGAGGGACAAGCCAGAAAAACATTCTTTGCAGAGATATTCTGGAGGGGAAAGAGCTGGAAAAATCATGTGCCCAGGCCAGGGATGAGAGGGGTGATATAAAGGAGATGAAGGACCAGTCTTGGCATAGTCTAAACATGCCTTAGCAGGGACCCTGTGCATTTCTTGTGCTTGAGCTTAGATATACGGGTTTTGTCAAGGACGGGTGTGCAAGGGATGGCCTGGAGAGACTGAGGGTCTCCACTGCTGGACAAGGAAAGGGACTGAAGATAAATCAGGCTCACACCTCTCAGGAATGGGTCTGGGGGAGCTGATTGAATCTGGAGGTAGACAAGATGACCTCCTTTATGCCCCTTCCAAGCCTACTTCTATACAAATCTGTCTATGTGCAAATACACACATAGAGTATTTTCTGTGATTCTGTGTGGAGATAGGTATATTTATCTCCCCATGATTGATTTGGAGATTACTATGTATATAGGCAGAGGGGAAACACTGCCATTTGCTAAGTTTGCCTAATGCCTTCCCTGCACACATTTTGGTTTCTTTGACTTTTCTCCAGGCTTAACCACTTTCATCAATATTTCGCATGTTACCCACAAAGCACACAATTGGGATTCGTCAGAACAGCAAGTACTGAAAACTGCAGAGGAACTGCTGTTGAAACAAATGCATCCATAGTTTCTGGCTCTCCTTTTGGCTGAACAAATGGTGGTCAGTGCCCTGGGAGTTTTGACATTTCCAGTGGCAAAATCTGGATCTACAAAAGAAAATTACAGATTTATTTTTTTAAAATATTATTATTATTATTTGCTTTGCTTTAGATGGTCCCAGGAATTTTATTCTTTAGCGTAACCCCTACAGTCACTGGAAACCACAGAGGACTGTGAACTAGGAAGAGCTGGTGGGGATATACCTTGCTCTGTCCAGAAGTGAGTTTGTCACCAAACCCTTCCCAGGAAACAGCAATTGTAACTGAGCCTTCCAGCAAAATTTCACAGAGCTTTCTTCCCCAGCAGGATAAAATTAGCCGAGCTCTCTCGAGATGACAGCTAAGAACTCCAGCTTCCCTCAGATGACCTCAATGGAGTCATTTGTTGCTTAAATGACAGACAAACGCAGTAATTAGGTCTATTTAGTAAAGGGGAGGTGAAAGGTCAAACTACTGGGCAAACTGTCTCCACCGATTGACTTGGTGACCAAACCGGGGATTTGCAGGAGGTAATGTTTGTACAACAACCTGACACGGGCGAACAGCCCGCCAGCAGGTCCCTGCTCGGCGGCAAGGGGCTCCTGGTCCTGTTCAGAGCCTGAAATCCCCCGTTTCTACTAATAAAACCCTGGACTCTCTCATTTGTGTCATAAGAGATTAAACCCAGAGGAAGGAAGACCTGATGAAAAGATGGGCGATTGTATTACCGGGTTGGTAGGTGGAGTAATCAGAAGGGGGATCGGCAGAGAGGGGTTAGGAGACACGGGCTGAGTTAAGTGGGAAATTACCGACCTTTCCCACTTTGTTTCCCTCTTCCTCCCTGGCAATGCTCCCTTCTGTTCTCTTTGCTTATTTGTTTTCTGAACTGGGTTGCGCTTCGTGTGAACAACCCCATGGTGCATCCAGCGTGGCACAGACAAGCCACACCTGGATTTCTCCCTCCTGTTTTGGTTTGGATGCCACCACATGGAGCTTGAACATCACACATACATGAAGGCATTGCTTTCAGTACATCCCAAATCTTCAAAAGACCCCTGAACCAAAATGTTCAGCGTAAGTGGCTATTTTTGGCAGAACAGTGCAGTTATGCTCACTCCTGCTGGCTGTCCATCCTTGGACCCCGCAGCAAACCCACCACTCTTTTACCCATGGAGCATTTGCAAGATGCTGCTGCTTCATGAAGTTGTGGAACACTGCAGGATTGTCACTGTCGAGTAGCAGAGCCTGTAAATCAAGAGCTCCATTTTGCACAGTGAGGTGGTAAAAGACAACCCTCACTTTGGTTTTGAATGAAACCAGCCAGGAGTGCTCCTCATCAGGAGCACCAGGCTAGTTGACTGTTTAAGTGCTCCATTTCTGGGTATTTCTTTTGGTTTCCCCTGCAATGATCTGCTTCTGTACCTGTGCTGTGTGGGGATGGTGCTTAGGAATCCTGAACACCCACAGGACCCCTCCGTGTGGTCCGTCACTGTGGACCACACATCGCTGTCCTGAAGGAGGCATGGGTGCCCTGGCATTTCCATCCTCGCCTTTCCTCCCCCACATCCCTTCCACCTGAGCTCCTGCCCATCTCCTCCAGACCCCGCCGTAAAACTCCCTTCCCTTGCGAGGCCTCTTAACCCCTGTCTGCGGGGCCCCGCGAGGAGGTGGCAGTGATGCCGATGAGAGAGAGGGTCACGAAGAGCCGACGTGAGAATGAAAAGAAAATTAGAAAACAAACAGAGGGGAGGTGGAAACGTGCCCGCCCTTGAAGTGCAAAGACACTCTCCCCCCACCGAAATGGGCTTATCTTCAAAAAAAGAGCCCTTGCGATGATACAAGAAAGAACAGACTTCTCACACCTTGTCTTCGCTTCCCGGAGATCCTATCTGCCCAGAAGTGCCTGTGATCTCAGTCAGACCTCTCTACCTTGCCACTCGCCTTTTAAGTCTGCAGCAGCTGTTTTGCTAAGACGGAGACCTTCCCACTTCATCCTTTTCTCCCTCAGCAATGGCGAGTGAGAAGACAGGCGGCGTTTCTGACGTGCTTAGGGAGCGGTAAATGTCATTCCAGAGCCTCTCTTTTGTATATTTTCTCGTGAATGGATTAGTTTGTTTAAAGGACATCTCCTATTTAACACCTCATTGAGCAAAAAACATGTATGGACAAGATTTTTTTAGCCGGCTGCTTATAATGAGCTTAAAGCGCATACTAAGCGCCTTAATAATTTGCTCAATTTTCAGACATACTGATCACACAGGAGTTACACTCTGAGTGAGTCATGAAACTTATATGTTTTATAACAATATGATCCATATTTTTCCACTGTTTTTCTGTCCAAAAGCAGACAAATCATGACATTCTTGATGAATACTGAGGGTGTGAGTAAAGAAACCCAAATTGGAATTGAGATTTGCAACACTGGTATATTCTCCATAGGATCTGGTTGGAGTCCCATGGCTCCCGTGTTGGCATCAGCAGGAGGGATGTCCACAAGCCAAGAGCAAGGAGTAGCCCTTATTCACATGGATTAAGTCATTCCTGCAGTGTAATCGTAATACATTGTGTTTGCATTGCAGTTCTTGTTAGACTAAGTAGACAGCAGTGACCCCCCACCCACCAAAATTCTGGTGTTCTTTTAGGAGATCTCCCTTCATCTGTTCCCTGTCTTCATTTGATACAAACCATCCAGCAGGTCCTCTGTAATGGGATTACATGGATGAAGTCCACTTTATCATGAGATCTTTGAGTGTTTATGACCTTTCATTGGTCCTTCGTGACGTTCCTGGGAGAAAAGTGCCCAGTTCAGCCAGATAACATTCCTCTACTGCTCTGCTACTCTTCCTTCAGAAGTCTTTCCATTGGCTGCAGAGGGACTGCCCATGAGGTAAAATCCAAATCCCTTCCCATAGAGCAGGTTTCTTTCACAAAGCAGGCAAAGCCATGTCTTCCTTGGGGAAGAATTAGCTACAACGGCTGTCTCAAACCCTTCCAGCCCAATCAACCCTTACTCTGTGCTTTGTAGGTCACTGCAATTTCCTATGAACTTGAGGGGAGATTTTCTTGGGAAAAGTTCTTTTTTTCTGTAAGTTTTCCAGCTGCTGATTTTCCCCAAGGAAAGTCAAATTATCCTTGAGCATTGTATCAGCAGATGTATGAAAAAGCTGATCTGTCACACAAGAAAAACCTGAACTGCACAGCTTCCTGCATTTCCTGGGCTGTGAATGCTAGAAAATAAGACCCAGACTATTTTTCTTCTAGCAGCAAAATGTCCAGTGTGAAATCAAACCATGACCCCGGAGACCCTGGAGGACATCTGGGATTTGCTGACCTTGATGTATATAGTCTGCTTGGGAGGGGAAGCCATTGGCCAAAACTGGAGCGTTTCAGGGACCAGATTAAATTGTAACCATGTTCCACGGAGCTTGCCAGGGAGGCTAATGGACTGATCTCATTCACCTTGATGTAAATCCAGAGTAGCTCCACGAAAGCCAATAGCACTACTCCTGGCTCTGTGTGGAGGTACCGCTGAGATCACAAATTACGCATTTCTAATGAAGACAAAGTTAAAAGAACACGTGCCGTGCATGGAAAGCGAGGGCGTAGCAATGCCTCAGGTCCCAGGCTTTGAATCTCAGAGGAAACGAAACTGGCCCAAGTATTAAGGATTTCGGAGATGTTCTTCCATTGTTTTGCTAAGTAAATCACGAGTACTGATGCTAATTGATACTGCTCCTATATTTAAAAGCAAGCAGCTTTTAAATAGCTCCAGATAGGAGCTATTGCAGACCTAGGTTGTCTGTGGCATGGTCCTTCAGCGAGGCTGCAGAAGTGCTGTTGCAGGAGTGTCCTGGAGCAGCTGGAGAGCATCATCAGGATTTAATTTCAGGAGGATGCTGAGAGCACTCATACATTTACTATGCAGCTCTCAGCAAGGCAAAACTCAGCGCCCAATCCTCCTCCATCCGGGCTTAAGCAAAGAGCTCTCACTTCCCATTTGGATGGGCATAAGACCATGAGATAGGTCCGTTTACCACAGCATGACTGAGGTGTCACATCTCAGGGATGAACAGGACCTTGACTCTGTCAAATCCCTTGGGGATGTGCTGCTTCTCTTTGCTGAATCTTTCCCCTGGAGTTCTCTGAGGATGTCTCAAAGAGGGCTGCTCTCCCCGTGCCCTCCTACTGCCTGATTAAACCGAGGCAAGGATTTATCTCGAGTCTTGCACAAGTCCAAAGAGAAGGGCAGAAGTAAGAAAGAAGCAGTGTCATGAACTCATTTTCGAAAAATTTAGCTGAAAATGGTTATTTTAAAAAAAAAAAAAAAAAGAAAGCTGTGAGAAGTCTGGACAGGCTTCTTCCTTGGATGCATAGAAAATATTCATTGTGAGGTCCCCAAGGACGCTGTCTCCCTGGTTTTAAATCTCATGCAAGAGACGATAAATAGAGAGCCCCTTCCCCCTCCTCCCTTGACATTTCATTTGTGATTAAGGCACTATTCATCGCCCCTCATCTTCCAAACCCTTTACTATTTATGGATCTGCTGTTTTTCCAGTGGTTGACACTAGCATGCATTCAGCTCGGTTCTTCTTTCCCCGTCCCATCCTGTTCCCCCCCTCCCCTCCATAAAGGCATTTCTCCATTTCAGTAGAGAAACCACTAGTGACTGGAGTGTCTGTGACCTCTGGGCTGTCAAACTCCCACTAACTAAATAAAAGCAGCCCAAGAGGGAGAGAGTTAGCATAAATCACCTCCCGTGACAGAGACCACCTGGTATTTGCTCACTGCACGGAGGTACCCAGTCTATTCCAGCTGCTGAGTTTGCACTTTCCCGCATTTTTATGGACACCGTTGGAGAGATACATGGTGTTTACACAAGGAATGGAAATTTCAGTTTTACTGCATGTAACTGATTTCCTCAGCTCACAGTGGGCAAATTCTTTTATTAGCAAAGTGATGAGGCCCATCACACCCCAGAGGTGTGTTCTGAGCCTGTTCCCCGGTGGGATGCAGCAAGTGCTTGCAAGGTTTGGGCTCCTGCCCTGCTCATCCACATGAGAGCTTATACCACAATCAGAAGATGAATAGGTTCATATCAGAGGAGAGCAAGGTCAGATATAGGTCTAGGCAGGTTTGGTTGTTGCCAAGGGTGGCATCTTCATTTTTCACCATCTTCTTGATCTACACTGAGGGCCCCCAAGTCAACATTCTCCATGTTATGAGTGACTAGTTCCCTCAAATTCAGTGTGCCTAAGCTACCATAAAGCCTTGAGCTAATCTGAACATCAACAGGGATCAACTGAAGTTGATGTGAAGATCAGCTGAAGATCTGGGGTCTGCCATTACCAAGAGAGGGGCTCTATTCTAGGGTCAGATATGGCCATTGCTGATAACTTCAGGTTACTTAATCCAAGTGGTTGTGAACAAAGCAGATTTGTGATTTGCCCCTGCCTTATACATCTGGTAAAGTTGTTTTAAATTATTTCCAGCCAGGATTGCAAAGCTCATATATTAAGGCCTCAGAGTTTGTTATTAAGTAGCATTGCCATTTTTAAACAAAAAAGACATATATAGCAAGCAATGTTTATCAAAAAAAGACTTTCACTAACAACAAGGGAATTTTGTTGATGGTCTTCCATGAACAAAGAAAATGGGGGCAGGGGGGAACAACCATAAAGAGGCAAAGGAAAGGCCAGTAACATTAATCCCACGACATGAAGTTTTAAGTGGAGAAAGTAGGTTTAGATAAAGGTGATACAGAAGGGAGGAAGATGATAATTTCCCAGAGGTTTCTGAAATTTAAAAAAGAAAAAAATTATACTGTACTTGCAAATAACAAAATAGGTGTATGTACTTTCTTCTGATTGCTGTTTTTCCTGACTGTAGAAATTTCAAAGCAATTTATTTTTTTTTTATTTCATGGGGGGAGTTCTTCCCATTAGTACCTTGGATGAACAAGAGGCTGAGAAGGATTTCAGGACAGGAACATATTTTTCCATCTTGGAGGCTGCTGCAGCCAAAGTGCAGCTAGGGGAACTCTGAAGCCAGCTGATAGAGTAAAACCCTAGGACTGGGTGCACAATTAATTTTTTCAGACTGGTTCCAAACCCAAATAACTCAGAGGAAAAGCAGTTTGGAAATAATTCAGGTGAGATCAGCCAGAAATGGTGTTTTGCTTTTACACAGTGAAGCAAAGCCAAAAATTGGAATTGCAGTGAATGAACCCATTCATGGTGAACCTGCTCACTGTGGAACCACCTCTTCTAACCAAGTCCTGCTGACCCTTTGCACGTGCTGTGCCTGGCTTGCTTTTCCTGAGAAACCCTGGGGGTTATGCCCAGGTTGGCATCACAAAAGGCTCAGCTCAAAGAGGAATGGCAGTCCCAGATTGTCCCTCCACTCTTTTCCAGCCCAGCTTTGCTTCTGCTACTGTGGGTCTCTCAAACTCTTGGCACTTCTGGACCTCAAAGGGGAGAAGCTGGAGAAGAGAAGCTGGTGGCGAGTCTGGAGAGGGCTGGGCACTGCCCAGTTGGAAGCTGCTGGTCTGAAGTGCCTTGATATTTAAAAGGATCCATTTTCTTGTGCCCCTTTCCACCTTTGTATAACAGGACCAAGGTATCAGTGTTCCTTGAAGAATGACATGGGGCACTCCATGGGCTCTCTGAAATGCTGGAGAACTAAAAAAGCCCCCAGCTGGAGGAAGATCTCCCTCATTTTTTTTCTAGAAGAGATCTACTGGAGATGTTCAAACATCTGGATATCCTACTTGGTTTATCACTCTGGACTGAGTGAGATCCAGCTAGATCTGGCACTCAGGGTGAGCCATGGACACTGTGGCCCACATGCTCATTGCTGCGTGCCCTGCACAGCTTGGGGACCAGCCTTTTGTGTGTTTTACTTGCCCTGCTGTCAGGACAGCAAGTTTGCTTTTGCCTGGAGCCCCTTCAGCTGTGGGATGCCAGAGAGCATTCAGGAGAACATTCTTTGATGACGTAAATGCAGTAATAGCACTTGTTAGTGGTATGCACGCTCCCTGCCAGGCTAGGGGAGAGGAACTCGAGTTTTATTCAGAACAGTGTCTCTGTGTCCCCTTCGCACAAAAAAAGCAAAGAAAGCCTGAGCCCTTTCCACAGCGTTTACCAAATCCACAAATTTAATTTAGGAGCGCTGCATGTTCTCAGATAAGGGTTTGGTTTGCTCAGGTTTACAGAGTTACATTTAATTGGAGCGCTCTGAGTAGCAAAAACTGAGAGGTCTCCATAAAGACTTCGGCAGCCGGGACATTAATTGCATTATTTTCTTTACAGATAAATCTTATTTGGTGGAGCCAGCATCATCAGATAAAACATAGATAAGATCAAACCTTGTCTTTAAATTCCAGATATCCTGGCTTGAGAAAATATGGAGATCAGATTACGGCGTAACTTTTAATGGGCTTCAGAGATTTCTGCCCAAGCGGGATGGTAAAAAATGTAGATCCTTCAAGATCCTGGAAGGAGCAGATACACCATATTTGTGCAGTAGTCAGCAGTTTCAGATAAGAAACGGTGGATAGTCAGGTCTGATTGCTGCTTTGCTGATGTTTTCCACATAAAAGCTGCACTCTCCTTCAGGAAAAGGATTCGAGTCTCTTCAGCAAACATGAAAGCCAGCCCTTATACCCGGTCTAATTCTCCTTGTCGGCTTTGATCCAAAACATTCTTCCAAGCAGGAGAAGGCTGGGGAAGGGAGAGGGGAAGGGACAGGGAGGAAGATTGAATAAGGGAGCCAACAGGCTGCTCTGGAAAATCACGGCTGAAGTTATAGGAGTGGAATTAATCTTGAGAGGCCGTATGTAGCAGTTTCATCCATCAAGCATGACACTGGTACCATTATTAGACAAGATGGAAAATTAAATTGCAAAATTATCTGTTCTGTTTCATTGACTTCTTTTTTTTTTCTTTCTTTTTTTTTTTTTTTTCCCTTTCTTTCTTTCCTCTTTTCATTCCAGGCATCATTTGCGGCAATACCACTTGCAGTTGGCAGTGGGTTATTAAAAGCACCTGGCCATGAAAGGAAATCAGATCACAGGGCATGTTTGGTAGTGCTGCGGTTGCAGAGCTATTGGTCCAAACGTGGCATGAGAGGGGGACCCAGCCGACAGGCGCTGGGTGGAGCGAGGACGAGGGGCCCTGTGTGGGCTGTCCCGGGTCACGGCGGCTCCGCAGCAGGGCACCAGTTCCCCCGGGATCGCGGCCGGCTGCCAGACTTGAAGTTCCTGCCCATCTCTAAACGCAGGGACACTCAGTCCAGCAGGAGAGATGCTGGAGATGAGAAACACTGGCATAGGCTAGAGGGCACCTGTGTTATTATTCCTCTCTCCTTGAGAGCAGTGGGAATGTGGTAATTTAAAGTCAACAGCAACAACCTAAAAAAAAAAAATCCCCACTGGAAACTATTTTTAAACAAGTGACTCCCCCCAGCAGCAACTGTTGGGTTGTTTTTTTTTTTACAATCCAAACACAGGGACACCCCAACGTCATGGGAATCCAAGAGAAAACGGCACTAGCTGGGAGCTATTGCCCAAAGTTCAATAGTCCAAGCTGTGTCCCTGTCCCAAGTGATGTGCAAAGAGTAAACATGAAGAATAAAGCATGAAAAGTGGTTAAAAACCACTCAGTATCCTTCAGACACTGAGTCTCTTAGTAAATCAGAGGAATAATTTATCAAATAATGTCAGCAGTGGATCAAACCCTAATAAGTGGTAGAGTTCTGGTTGGTTTTGGGTCCTAATTGACTATTATAGCATAAATAAAGCAGGGAAAGAGAAGCAGCAAAGAAATGACCTAAGTATCTCTGAGTTGTGCTGGGTGGAAAGATCAATTCATAATACTGGGAAGAAACGTAAATAAATTGTCCATCTTGCTGGGAACTGAACCCCGGGGTACCCATGGCCTGCCACCAAAAATAATTTTTTTTCTGTATGCATGCATATATATATATGCATGTTTATATATATGTATTTTTATATGCATTTTTAAGCACCTAATAGAATTTGTGAGCATTTAGGGAGTGGTACCCTGGTGAAACAGCATTATGTTAAAGACTGAATTGTACGCAGCAGACAGTGAGGTTTGTACTGAAAAACCTTGCGCTCTCTTGTGTTTTTCTTTGCCTGATTTCTGGCTTTTCCTGGCTCTTGCATTGAGGAGTAATTTGTAGGGGTCAAGACATACACTGTAACTCCAGCACTGTATCTTATGCCGCTACTGTTTCACTGACGGTGGAGAGTGAATTCTGTACAATAACAACAATAAATAGTAATATCCAGTTCTTGCGAAGCTCTTTAATCAGAGTTTCACAAAGTATTTTGCAAAGGGAAAAGGCATTACAGTGGTTGCTCTAATGGAGAAAACTTTCAGCGTCTTCAGTCAGAGGTTCCTCCTGGTCCTCATGGAAGTTGGTTTGGCAACCATGAGCCATGGCTTCTTGGCCTGTGTGGCTGCCAAACTTGGCATTGTAATTCTATGGCCAGAAATCCTACAAGAATTGGTTCAAAAGAGCTGCAGTTGCTTTGCAAAGGGACGTGGAGATTCACACCACCTCAAGCACAGAAGCTGCTGCACTGGCCTGTCATGGGGTGCTGGGCTCATAGCCTCGGCTTTGGTACTAAAACACCTCATGGAGGTGGATGCACAGCTTCCCCATGGGCTGGCTCTTCTGCTGTGATCAGAAACATCTCTGAAAGGGTGGGAGATACCTCTCCATAACATGATTCAGAGACAGAGAAGCTGAGGCTAGCAGTTTTTTGCTTTGGAGGGGCTGGCTTTTCTACCATCAGATTTGGAGTACACAACAAATCATCTTTGCACTCATTCCCTCACAGTGATGGAGAAATTGCTGCATCCAAAGGAAGCAACATGCCCTAGCAGAGCATAAGCTGTGAAGCTCGCTCCTCCCTCTCAAGCACAAGGGGAGAATAGCCCCGAGAGGTCTGGGTTTCCTGTCTTGGTTTTTTGCAAGTTTGACACAACCTTCCTGGGTTGCCCATGGCAGAAAATGTCTTACTGACCAAGAGATGAAGATTGGGTGGGTGGGTGG
>KZ506417.1:113559-153804 GCA_002844005.1 Limosa lapponica baueri
TTTTTTTTTTTGTTTGTCTTTTTAAACAACTCTCACTGGACAAATGTTGTATCTGCTACTGCGTAATCCAAGACAAACAAACCTGCTGTGAGTCCATTTAAAAGAAGCAGGTTCTTCCATTCAAACAAGGTAAAGAGAAAAAAATATTTGACCTTTTTGCCAAAAATATTATGGCTTACATTTGTTTTTTATTTTCCTTTTATTAAATCACTTTTATAAACCACTCAGAAGTTTAAGTTTATTCTGTGACAATTAGTTTATGGTGTTTCTGAAGTGGATTTAGATTTGAGTGATAAAATTACAGGCCAAAATTACAACCATAATGGAAAATACTGGTTCATGTTTGGCTTTGCATACCACAACTGAAAGATTACTAGCCATTGCCAATAAGCAGGAGGAAGTAAAGATAATAGTATACGCGTTTATAGACATGAGCTGGATTCCAGGACATGCCATAATAGATTTGTAGAAGGTGAACTGGAATATTTTAGCTGTGTTTCATTAATGGACAAAAATCTGGCAGGTTGTAAAGAGGTAACTATAGTTCAGACACTTGATTTGTATGATCTTTCCAGGAAAAATGCAGATCTTTTAAACCCTCAAATAAAACAGCTTTCTGAATCCCAGTTCAGCTGCTTACATCACGGTGTAATTCCCTCTTTCCTTTGTGTTTTCCAAAAAACCCCTGAGGTGGCCGGGATGTTTTCTTGGGATGGATCTTGTTGTTTTTCAGCGGAATACGTACAAAACCAGAACTCTTTTCTGGGAATGGGAAATATCACCAGCACAGGGAGTTTGCAGCTCAGCTCGATGGGCCTGCACAATCCCAGCTGGTGCAGAGCCTCGTGGCAGTTCCAGCTCAGGCATTGGTCCCTTTCTCCCATCCACTGCCTCTTCCAGGATGCTCCTTGCTCACAAATCCCATGGGATGCAAGAGTGCCCGTTAACTGCCAATCAGACGTGAAGCATCCTGGTGGTTCCTGTAGCAGCTTGAGTTCTTCCATCCTCCTTCCTCTGAAGACCTGAAGCATCAAGACTTCACCATCAATGGGCAGCGTTCTCCTTCATCTTCATTTGAGGTGCTGCCCTCCAGGTCCCTACCCCAGCTAACAAGGGGCTGCAGGATTCACCTCTCCTCCTTTTCCCTTCTCTCTCCCTTCCTTTTTCTTCCCTTTCTCCCTCTTTTCCTCACCAAAGGCCATGTTTTTTCCTCCTCTGTTGACCTGCCTTTGCTTTGCTTTACCTGATCCCCTGGCAGAGCAGAACCAAGAAAAGAAAGAAAAACCCCAAACCAGAAAACTATCGTTCTGCATGAGAAAACATCCTTAAAAGCTTGAGCTTTGGAAGCAGTTGTCCCGTCCCCCCCCGCTACCCTGTTATAAAGCAGAAGGAAAACTAGGAGGTTTTCCACAACAAAATGTCTTTGAGACCTCACAAATTTGAGAGTTGTCCATGGACGGAGGCGGTGCCTTTTCACCGTGAGTAAGTGGGGAGCGAGGCAGGCGCCAAACGCCTGTGCGCCTGTAACTTCTCCTACCGCAGCGTCTGCTCTCGCAGCGCTGGAGAGAACACATCTCCCTGCCTGCTTCGCATTAATGCCCACAGGAGCAGGCGCTCGAGGGAAAAAGGGTTGTGTGCACCCATGGTGTGGGTGGGTTTTAGTTTGAGTGGGTTTCAGGGCTGGTTGTACACTGCAGTGTCTGTTCCTCGGCCGGCATCTCTCTCTTTCGCTCTCGGAGGGAGCTCCGGTGTCACATTTACGCTATGGCTATGCTGCAGCCATAGCATAACTTTAAAGTCAACCAGCTACCAGGCACAAATCCATTGCAATTTGGCCTTTATTTTTCTGGGTGCTCATGGGGCATGTTGTCTAGGTCCGAAACGTCCTAAATTTGGATCACCCAGAGTATAAGCATGATGAAAATAAGCCCAGCTGAGCTCTTCAGTTTTCCAAGGGTTTTCAAATTTGCTGTTACACAGGAATTATTACACAGGACTTGATTATTACACCCCTCAATCTTAAGGGTCTTTTCCAACCTAAATGATTCTATGATTCTATGAATTAACATGGCCCTCGAGCAAAAGAAAAAATAAACAGGTTACTCGGACTACGAGAAAGTGCTGTGGAAGAAATTCACATTTAACGGTCCCCAGGTAAGATTGCTTGGATGGATGTAGATGGCTCAGAGTCTGCTTAGCATCCAATTAGCTCTGGAAAGGGGGTTTATTCTGATTGCTAATTTGCAGATGCAGAGCACCCCGTGAAAGGTTTGCTGCTGAAGCGCTGCAATGAGCACTGGTTAAAAAGCCATTCTTGGAGAACTTCAAGGAGGGTTTTTCTAAGAAAATGAGCCAATGCTGTTGAGAAACTGAAAACATTAGTGGTCTGAAAGAGTGTCATTATTTTTGCTGTAAAAATGTACAGGGTAGTTTGGCATCTCCCTCTGACATCTGCTCCTCATTGTCTTGTGCCAATGCAAACTCATCAAGTCAGAAAAGATGAAATATTCCCCTCCGCTCCCAAACCCACCTCTCCTCTGGCTTGCTCTGCAGCTGTCAGCAGCTCGGCCACCTTGGTTTCATTACCGAACCGTCCCCCCCCGGCCAGCCACTTCTGCTGCTGACAGTTATGCTCTGAGTCCTGCTGAGCCTGTTTAAGATGCAGTTTCCCCATGGCTCTCCACATCTCCTTCCCTTCCAGCAGAGCCGTGTGGGACAAACCTCATGAGGAACCTTGTGTCTTAATGTAAACCCATACCGATGAAGGTTTTCAGTTGAGAGTCTGAACTCTCCTTTCCTTCACCAGGGAAAACTAAGTAATATCAAACATAAGAATATGAACGGAGAAACCGGAGGTCCAGAAAGATGGACAGCATAGAAATGTAACCATGAGAGAAAGTTATAAAGGGGAAGCCAAATGGGAAGGAAAAAAGGCAAATATTGCAAATTTAAATTCATTAAAGCCTTCCAGATTTGACACAACTCTACGTGGTCCATTCTCTTAGTTTTTCTTGAGATAGTGAGTGTTTTGTTGCCAATTGGATTAACAACCTTATGGATGTGGTGATCATAAGGGGAAAATGTTGGGAGGGTGAGGTAGGTCCCAGGGGACATTGGAGGGTAATGTAGAAATCCTAGAGCAATTGGAGTTGTCAGGAGAAGAGTTTGGGGGCAGCAAGCGAGCAAGCTCGGGAAGTCAATTTGTGCTGAAGGGCTGTGTTTTCAAATCCAAAATAAACCAGCTTTAAAACAAACCAAAGACCCAGTGGATCCAGGCTTCTGGATGTAGCATTTGAAAATGTTGGCCCTGAGTGATGCCTGGAAGTGTTGTAAATCCCGGTGACCGTGTACACGCATCCATGCACACACACACTGGGGAGACCCATAAAAACTCGGCTTTATGGGAGCTGAGCCTGATCTCAGAAGCTCAAGGAAGCTGCAGGTCTCTCTGGGCCCATCTGCCCAGCCCAGCCTCCTGCTGCTGGTCTACAAGCAAAATGCAGCTGCAGACCAGCTGTGCCGAGACCCTGAGCCTTGCCTGGCCCCACAGATAGCCTAGGTCTGGAGCATCTGCAGAGCATCGAGGACACATGCTGGGCTGGGAGCTGCAGAAGGACCATCAGCCATGCTGCAACCTTGTTAATCCAGCAGCTCTTCACACCCCAAGCCCTGCAGAAGCACTCAAAGTCCTTGCCCAGCACCTGAACCCACTCACTCTCCTAAGCAGCACAGGGGTCTCATTAGCTGGGACTGGCCTGAACCTGTCTGGTGGCTCCCTCTACCCATCAGAGAGGTGAGCCAATCCCATCATCACTGTGGGTGGGGTTTGCTTCCTGGAGTCTATTTCTACCAGGTCAGCCCTAAGAGCCCTTTCTGACTTTGCTCTGGCTACAGCTGGTTCTTCTGGGGATGGACCCTTGGATGGAGTTTTGCTACACAGGCGTTGCTGGTTCCTCATCTTGACTGGACTCCTGGGTGTGCTTCCATCTCAAATCATACTTAGGTAACACCTTTGATTTCTTCAGGACTTCATTTTTTTTATCTTTCGTGTTGGCACCTGGCTTTAAACATGGCTCTGTCTGATGATCTTGGATATTCTTGTCTTGGTCTAGATCCACTCATGGACTGTGTTCCTGGTAAGCTGTGAAACGTGGTGCCAGGTGTGCAAGGGCATTTAAATCTGTGCCCAAAAGCCAGGTCTTCGGTGTGGGCTCATGCCCAGGCTCACCATATGGTTAAGATGTCAGTATGGCTTGTAGGGTTTCATTCAGGAATTCTTTGGGATCATTGCACTGCTGTGTATTTGTTTTGGAAGGAAAAAAAGGATTGCTTGAGATGCCTCTACCAGGATCAATTTGATTTCTCTACATACCCTGGCCATGTGTGCAGACAGCAGCCTGGGGTTAGGAATGCACAGCTATGAAGTGCTGAGATATATTTTAAGACCTGAGCTTTGGGGAGCCAAACTATTGAGCTCCTCTCTTGGAAGAGAGCTCTTTAATTTCAGATTTTTCATGCTGCTAGCACTTACCTTGGTTTGGGCTTTTCCATGTTCTTATTTCCATGTAGTTGGTACCATTTCTGAATTGCAGCTGAGAAGTGCAGGCTTCCCCCAAGACTTGTAAGCAAACCAGCAAGCTGTCTATTACTTCAAACTGGAATATGTCCCAAACCTTTCACCACTCATCTCAGGGTATTGACAGCTCCAAGCGTTTTCTCTAAACTGTTGATGTTGTTGGTATGGTTGTGATATTTTCTCCTTAGTCTTGAACTGCCGTGCTTCATTTCTTTGTTTATATAAGCCTCACAGCCTTCATTAGGAAAGTCTGGGCTGGAAAAAAGTGTCTTGTGCATAAAGCAGTTTGTTAGGGGGAAGGAAAACCAAATTGAAGGTTATGGTGTGGTGGACCTATCCGGTATGATTTATACCCCACCAGTTTTTCAGGGTGCTGGTGGATGGGTCCGGAGTTGGTGCTGACTTAGTGGGGTGCACAGGGCTAGCAGCTTTCCATCCCCTGTCAGTGCAGCCAGAGAAGATCTCCGACATCTGGAAGGTGGATTGCACCAGTAGACCTGGTGACTGGAAGTCCTGGAAGACTTTGCAATGAGTCTAAGGTGCTGTTTGAACGTGGCCTGTGTTTGCTACATGCGCTGCGTAATCCCTGCACCCTGGGGTACGCATAGGAGCACTGGACAGGTGCTTTGTATCCCAAATGAAGAAATCTCAGCTCCCAACAGTCCTAAACCACCTCCTAGACTGTTTTCCAGGTCTGTGCTTGCAGCTCAGCTCCCTGATGTTGGGCAGACAAACCAACTTCCAGGCCCTTCCTTGAAGGGCTGTTGAAATGGAGGTGTGATGTCCAAGCTGATGCTCACCTGAGCCTACTCAGCCTGGAGGTGGGAGAGGGGAGGTTTGTGCCTTGTGGATGTATCCAGAACAACCCTGGGAGTCAAACCCAGATCTAAAGCCCTTCTCCAAGCTTTTACATGGCAGAGGGATTTCTCTTAGTTTATCGACAGCCTTCTAGGGACTCTAAATGCTTTCAATGACTTTTGTGTGTCAAAGCCAGCGTTTGTCTAGGTATTTCCTTTCTGCTCAGTAGGGGCCACTTTTGTCATCCCAGTTATCTATCGAGGGGTTAAGTTCCCTGTGTGAGATGCTGATTTCATTACAACCCTCGGCTATAAACACCGTGTGCTGTGGCACTGACTAATTACTGGGTGTTATTGGCAGATGGAAGAGTGTGTGCATGGGCCAGGAGATCAATTCAGCCCCTTGCTCTCTGCCAGCAAGTGAGTTATCTCCATCTCAAGTGATTCTTATTTCACTTCTTAATCTTATTTGTAAATGCGATCCCTCGATGACACAATGTATAAAACCTTGGCTTGCAGCACAATGTTGCTGAGATGAAGCTGGAAGGAGCTCCAAAGCTATTTTAAACATGAACTTAAAATCCTTCTTTCTTGTCTCCCTGTTTGGACTTATTTGGGCTAAGTGCATGGATGAAAAGGGGAGATGTTGCTTTGTGACTTAAGGAGGGGGGAACATGCCTTGTGCCTAGATGACCCTGGTGGAAGCTAGTTTCTTATCCCAACTCTGCTGTTTTCCCGAGTGCTACTGAATGGGTCACTTCTCATTTACTCCAGGTCTCCTGCTTTTTCTGTAAAAAAAAAAAAAAACCAACACTCAGATCTGCCCTTGAGAAGTTGTAAGAGTGATAGATATAATTGCTCTAGCTCTTGTTCAGCTTGTGGCTGAAAGACTCTGCTGTAGCTTGAGGTGATTAAATGGGGAGGAAGGATTTGGTTGAGCCTGGCCTTTCCCTAGCTTCCTGCAAGGATGTGTTTAATTAGTGAAGCTTGCTTATACCTACTTCTGGATGGTTAAATGCATAGGAAAGTGCTATTTCCATCTTCAGATGATGTTGAAGTAATGCTTTGGCTCCAGTGGAAGTTGCATACACCTGCTGGTGTACACACAGCTGCCTGGGAAGATCATGGAACAGATCCTCCTAGAAGCTATGCTTAAGGGACATGGAGGACAGTGAGGTGATTTGAGACAGCCAGCAAGGCTTCACCAAGGGCAAGTCCTGTCTGGACAACCTAGTGGCCTTCTACAATGGAGTGACTATATCAGTGGACAAGGGAAGAGCTATGACTATCGTCTATCTGGACTTCTGTAAGGCCTTTGTCATGGTCCCCCACAACATCCTTCTCTCTAAATTGGAGAGGTACAGATTTCATGGGTGGACTGTTCAGTGGATGAGGAATTAGTTGGATAGTCGCATCCAGGGGGTAGTGGTCAATGGCTCAATGTCCAGGTGGAAACTGGTGACACATGGTGTCCCTCAGGGATCCATGCTGGGACTGGTACTATTCAATATATTCATCAATACAGGGACTGTGGGATCGAGTGGACCTTCAAGTTTGTCGATGACACCAAGCTGAGTGGTGCAGCTGAGATGCTGGAGGGATGGGATGCCATCCAGAGGGACCTGGACAGGCTTGAGAAGTGGCCCCATATGAACCTCATGAGGTTCAATAAGGCAAAGTGCAAGGTCCTGCACCTGGATTGGGGCACCCCCCAGTATCAGTACAGGCTGTGGGATGAAGGAATTGTGAGCAGCCCTGCTCTTAATGTAATGTGGGATCTGCTCTGAGATATTTCAGGAAGGGGGTGCAGAGGGGACCCTGCCTGCAACAGGGAGGAGGGGGTGGAGGATTGTGAGATCCTGGGAAATCCCCCCCAGCTTTTCTCTGAATTCATGTCCAGATAGGGCTGGGAGATAACTGCATCCACCATCCAACTGCTAGGATTTCCTCAGAGCATGAGAAAAACAGACTTTTTATGCCTCTGACCTTGATCTAAGTTTGTTTCCTTTTAAGCTGCTATTTAAAGGGGGGGAGTGGGGGTGGGCGCAAGAGAAAGAAGGAAAGTTTGATTTCTTTAATGTTCGTGGAAGCAAGCGATTGATAACACTTGCAAGAGCCAGGCAGAGAGCCAGAGGGATACTGCATAAGGCAGCTCTGCCAGCGAAGTACAGCGCTGCTGGCTGGGGATGCAAAGCTCTGCTTGTTTACGAATCCAGGCCACCCTTTGAGATGCTCTTGCCAATTGCTTCAGACTGGAGGGAGTGTTGCGCGCTGAGCTTTATGATCTGAACAAATGCCCACCAGGGACTGGGTCAGGACCACCAGCTTCATGGTCCTTTCCAGAGCCTGCAGGCAGATGGCTTCCCTGCTGGGAGGCAAAAGGATTAACTCCTTCCACCTTGACTGCTACTTTCGTGACTACTTTGGTTTGTGGGATTCTGCTTTTTTTTTTTAAGAAAAAAAGAGGAAAAATGCATGAAAAAAAAAAATCAGTGTTGCATTTTTATTTGTGAGTAGAAAATAATTCTTATCACAACTCTGGGAAACTATTGTTCTGATTTTTATAAATATGCTTGTATTCCCCTTGACTTTTTTCCTCTCCCTCCCCACTTGCTATCTCCCCTGCCGTACGCCCTTGGCTGCTTCCCAGACACTTCATGATGAAAGAGAAGATAAGCTGTTACAAGGAATAAAAATCAGGGGTGCTGCACATCTCACACTCCCCTAAATCAAGTCCTTGCCTGTGGAAATTCCCACACATTCAGTGTAAAGCCCCATGATTTCTACCGAGAAACAAATGTCGCCAGCCACCTTCACTCCTGGATGGAGACCTGCAGGTCAGCTTGGGGGTGGGAGTTTTGTGTTTCTGCCTCCCCGGGAGCACCCCTGACAATGACATCCGAACAAAGCCTGGGTAACCTTCCTGGCATCTGCTTTTGGCCAGGTGCCCTTTGCTGACAGCCTTCATTGTGCCGGGCAAGGCCTGAAGGTTAGAGGGGAACAGGAACCAAGAGCCCCCCAGGCACAGTAAGATTTTCAGCAGTGATAAGAAATTTGGAGTGAGAGGGTGGATTTTCAGTGTTTTGGAAAGTGAAAACCTCAATGCCTTTATGGTGTTTTGAAGGCACTTTTTCTGTAATGCTGTGGACCATTGATTGGGGGTGAGAAACTGCAAAGATATTCAAAAAGCAGGAGAGGAAAATCCCTTGCCATGCTGTTTTCAAACTTCAGCCCCAAGGATTTGATTTTATTCTTCCGGTGACTCACAGCATGACATTGGCTCTGTTCTCCTTCCTTGCAGAGGAAGCAAATAAGGCTAGTAATCCATCTTAAATATAGTTTAACATAACGTATCAGGTTCCTTTTTGCAAAGTGTAATAGGTTCTTGGGGTAGAAGGTGCTGCGTACAAAGTCAAGCAGATTCAGAGGGTGTAAATCACTGCGATGGGACAAGGTTTCTAAGAACCCCTTGGTAATCTGTCACCTGGATCTATGACTCCCTTTGCACAGCATTGACAGGCTGAAAGGCTTGGGGTCATTGTCCTTTGACATCCTTATGAACTAAAGCTTCTTGGGCAGATGGGAAACACCCATAGTCCAGCTTTTGGGGACACTTACTTGTGGAGAGCAGAAGCTGATGGGTTTGCAGAGATGTCTCATGCTCTGTAGCATGTGGGGAGTCACAGGGCTGGAGGAAGGAGCCACCAGAAGGCAGTGATGCTATGGCAGCTGGTTGGGAGGGCTGGGCAGTGGGTGTTAGGTCCCTTTTCTTGCAAAACCAGCCAGGAGGAGGAGATGTTTTATGGGGAGAGGGAGGAGGGGAAGAGCTGACCCTGGCTAACGCTGTCAAGCTGCAGTGCCTGCTCTGTGTTAAGGGAGTGGAGGAACAGTTACGTCGCTGCCCAGCTCGCCTGCAGCACTTTGCCTTGCCTTAAAAGAGGCAGAAATCTAAATCCCTGGCTAACTTCAAAGCAAGTCAGGGAAGATTAGGCTCTTTCAGAATCAGGCAGCAGATGAGCAAGAGGAGGGATTTTGAGGCTTAAATGTTGCTGAGGGACCCTTGAGACCTTTCTCTGAGGAGGAGGGAGGAACTGACCCCTCTAGTTTAAAGATGCTTGTAGCAGATCAGGACCCTGTGGCCCATGTTACCCCCTGCTTTCTCTTTCCCAAGCTGCTGGCTCTCACTTCCTTTCTAGCTGCTCCCTGCTCCTCTTCATTAGCAGCTCTCAGCAGCGCAAAGGAATCATGCTCAGAAGTATGAGTTCATCTCCTAAAACTTTGTACTGATGCCAGCGGGTCAGTCACTTTGCAAAAAGAAACTTCCCTTCGAGAAACACTATCCCTTTTGAGAAAAGGCCAACAAACCAGAAAAACAAACTATCAAAAATACTGCTTTCAAAAACACTCCTTAATTTGAATCTGTTTCTGGTCTTGTCCAGTTGGATGGCTGTTAGTATAAGCAGAGCCTCCTGTGCTCTTGCCACTCTGCCAGTGACCTACAAACCTGCTTCTGTTGGGTGACTTAACCTGGTGACCCTGTACCGAGGATGGGCAGCTGTTTCTGGTGGAGGCAAATGCAGGTCTTGCACAGTTTCTGTCCCCTTAGAGAAGCACATCTGCTGTGTAAGTTATTGACCACGTGTACCCACCTCTCAGGTCATCCTGGCTGTGGTCTAGGACTGTCTGGAGAGGCTACCAGCAGATTGCTACCACTAGAGCTGTTCATCTAGACTTCTGACCATCACCCTTGTCTCTAGAACTAGGAGGTTTCTGGGGAAGGAGTCAGGGTATGTCAGGCTATGGGGGTGGCACCAGCCCTACCTGATACAAAGCATAACATATCCTTGTCTCATAGCAATACCAGGTGTAGCTTTCAACCATTTCTCATCATGCATGAGATGGTTATGTGTGGAATTCAGCACCTCTTTTGAAGGAGTTGTGGTTTCGGCTTGCTCCTCCTGCAGTCACTGAATCCTAGGAGGAACAGCACAGGCTGGCTAACATTTGGTTTGAAATATGTTATCCTGCACCTCTGTGTCTCAAATCCCAGAGTTTCTTCTAGTATATGTCACTTTATTTCCTCACAAAGTCCTTTGTCTGCTGGAAAAGATTTTTCACATTGAGCAGCAGTGAAGGCAGCTGAAATGTGTTATTCCTGTAGTGAAATAATGTTTTCCTAATCTCAGCGTCTTTTTTTTAAGCATGTCCACATGTAGCGCACTTCCAGAGCAATTCAAGTCCAAGGCACAGCTGCAGAGAGTACTGAGAAAGGTTTAACTGCTGGCACACTCCAGGACTGTGCCTCTCTCTGTTGGACACTGTAAGAAACTAAACCAATTACTTGCCTGCCCTTCTGCTGGAGTGAAATTTTTATTTGTGTTTATTAGTTATTTCCTTGTTCTCCGGAACAGAAGCCAAACGCACAAGATGCATGGAACAAGGGACAGAAAGTGTTTTAAGGAAGAGCGCAGGGTGAAGAAAGTGTTGGCAGCATGGCAGCACGTTACGTTGGGTTGATCAGCCTGGCTGCATCAGAAAATCTCCGGCTCAGAAGCGTGGGAAATCCAGAGCAGCTGCAGGTTATGGGGGCTCAGGCAGTGAGATGTCACATACCAGTGGGCACACCAGGCTAAAGCCAAGGGCTTCCTAAACCGCTGTGGCAACTTGTAAGGAGCAGTCCATATGGTAGCCAAGTGCCATGAGAGGTAATGCTGCCCATGAACTTCTCGATAAAGCACAACTTGTTTCACTCTTTCTCACCGGAGTTTTCACAACCCTCTGAGGATGTGTGTGTTGGGGAAGAGTTTGTATTTCCAATTGTTGTTTGAGGATATGGGCAAAAGTGGAGATATGCTTTCTGCTTTTAAGGGCAGTGGCTTTTAGCCAGGTCTCCTTTGAGATTCCCCCCCCAAAATCTTCCTTTCCTCCAAACACACTTGGCTGAGTCACGCTAACAGCATTGCTCTGGATTGAGCTTCTTACACAGGCAGAAGGAGGGGAATCATGAGCTTGGGCTTGGGACCAAAGCCTGCAGTTTTGTCAGTTGCCACAACAGAAATTCAGACTTCAGGAGTTCAGAGTCAGAGTGGTTGCCTGCATCCCTGCTGATGCTCTTCCCTTGTTTTCCATGCTCCCTCTGGCAGATGACCCATAGATAATCATCTAACTTCTTTTTCAAGACGAAACTGAAATGGTCACCAATTTTCATTCTTAATAGAAATCTAGCCATTGGCATGGCAGAAGGCTGGTGAGATGAGGCCAGATCGTTGGACAGTTGTAATTATTAAATAGTCATTCCCCCAATGACTATGTTGCTAAGATTCAATTAAGTACAATCAAGTATTACACGCAAAGAACTAAAACAGGCAGGCTGGAAGATCATGCAGGGTGGGTGGGACCTCAGGATGTC
Organism: Limosa lapponica baueri; assembly: GCA_002844005.1. Classification (NCBI taxonomy): domain Eukaryota; kingdom Metazoa; phylum Chordata; class Aves; order Charadriiformes; family Scolopacidae; genus Limosa; species Limosa lapponica. The sequence continues at coordinate 125,342 of KZ506417.1, forward strand.
CTCTATCCAACCTCCTGCTCAAAGCAGAGTCAGCTATAATCTCAATAACATCAGGAAACGCTGGACATAATACCATTGGAGACAGTGTTTTACCTGTTTAAAGACAAAGCAGTTGCCCCATCCATCTGCCAGAGATGGCAGAGGACAGATATTTTGTGCTGTTTTTTCACCTGCCTGCCTCATGGAAAAGACTTAACGCAGTGGTTCTTGGAAAGCACAGAGTTATGCGTTGTCATTGTTGTCATAGTGCGCTGCTAAATTCTCTAGTTCCTCCATCTCACTTCAAAGCCCTGGCTTTCTAAACATGCAGAGGACACTTGTCAGTCTTTGCTATTCAAGCATTGTCTGTAACAGTAATGCTAAGAGGCAAAATGAAGCTGTTTTCCTACTAATTTGTTTAATTCATGTGATTCACCAGTCCTGTTCTTTGAGTGGATGTTCAAAAAGCTGTGTAACTCTGGGTCAGAGACTGTTCCCTCGTGTCTGTGCTGACGTTACCAGGACCGAGTGGCTTAGGAAAAGGGGTAATGGAGTTGTTTGGCTACATGGTGAATGCCACACCAACTGTGGGTGTTTGCAACACCTGGGTGTGCTCAAGGCCCTGCCTTTGTCTGGTAACAAGGCTATAGGATGAATTCCACATCAGGATGTTGGTATGGCAACATTTGTTTTGAAGGACGACTTCAAAGACAGGTCATACTTGTCTGAACAGCCTCAACTTTTAATACGTACAAGAAAGGAGACCTGGAGCAATATCCAGCCAGGCCAATGTTTTAATACAGCTGTCACCTTTCATTGCTGCCTTTTCTCTTCACTCTGCCACCCCTGGGTGGGATGCTTATGCTATTAGCTTGTCTAATTAATTGGGTTTTTTAAATAGAATTTGGCCTTTACTGATTTGGTGCAGTCCTGAAGACTGCAATGTGCAAACCAGTGCCCCAAGTGTTGCTTCCAAAGTCTCCCCTTGGGAATTAAGATGAAACTCTCCCATTTATCCTACTTTTTCTGTCTGGCTGACCAAACTAGACCTTTCACAAATGAAATGCATCTCATCCTATTACCATTGAGTGGGACATGACCTTCACACCTGAGATCTGAGGTGAGTTCTAATTCTCTCAAAGCTTCTATGAGTCTTGACCAACAGGTTTGTCTAGCATATCCCCAGTAAGCAGTAGCTACTTTTGATTACTCAGCTGCTTCTAAGATGGAGAACAGTCCTGATTGCTAAACACTGGTAGCTGCAACAGACGTGGAATAAAAAAGAATAAAGCCCATTAGATCTAACACTGAGCTGTTGGAAATAAATCCTTTACTGTGCTCAATATGTTAAAGAATCCAGTGTTTTTTCTTCTCAGTAACTACTTCATATCACCCTTATCTATTCACTTGTGAGTTGTAGGCCTGTAAAGCAGTGATAAAATACAACAAGGAACACAGACTTGATCCAACATGTCCATTTATTTTTCCCCATAGGCAGAGATGAAGATACAGCAATCTTGAAAGTATGTAGCACATGCTGCTGTTTTGAGCCCAACTAGACTTTTAGTGTCAACCCTTATCCCCTCTTCTCTTTAGGCTCTTAGGCTGATGTTGTACATCACAATCACACTTAAATCTATAGGGTACCACCTCATTTGTCAGTTGCCACAAAGCATTTTTGCTGTCAGCCAGGACAAGGTCCATATTCAAGCCATGATCAAACCTTGGACACAGAGCGTGAGCAACAGCTCCAGTGAATATTCCTGTCAGTACATGGATTAGAATCTTCTCTAAAGCACCTCCTGCCAAGGGCCTGATGTCATCTGTCTTCTCGGATCAGGGAAATGCTGTGAATTCAATTTTTGTGATGAACAAATCCCTTTCTATGAGAGCACTCAGGCTTGATACCAAGAATTCAACTGATTACTTTTTTCCCTTCTCCCCTTTGCCTCATCCCCACCCTTATGAGGTAGATGCTGGCATTTAACGTCGTTATAGTGTATATGAGGAGATGCTGATTTACATAACGATAGCCTCTTAATAGACAAAACTTCTTAGAATAGTAAGAACTGGGCCCAATTTTGAAAGCGGGAATTTACACTATTGAAATCTGGAGGATGGTGTGGATCCCGTCACGCTCAGTCAGTAGTGGGCATATGCACCCAACTGGGCTGAACACCAAGTTTTGAACGACAAGTATTCCTGCTTCAGGTTAGGCTGTACCTCAGGCTTTGCTCTAAAAATGACACAGCAGGAGTGTAGGTGTTGTTTTGGGTGACAGTTGGTACCAGTACCTCTAACCCTACTGCGCCTCTGCCTTAGAACCTCAGAACTCTGTCTCGGACACCTACAACCACAATTCAAAAAAAAAAAAACCTTAAATTCCACCCGAAGTTTATTGCTTGGTTCCGTGCTTTCACAAGTACCTAACAAGTTGGAAACGGGCTTGAAGACTTGTGTGAAATCCAGCCCCGGTTGTCTGTAGCATGGAGCGGAAGATTGAATGTACACTAAATCCTGGATGTCAAAGCTGGCTGTACCCAAACACAAGCAAGATAGGCTTACTGGTGATCCCCATGGATCTGGGACATGACTAGAAAGCTCTTTGAATACGTGCATCATGGACTTCTTTTCTCTCTGTTGCTGATACAGCCCCACTAGACCAGATGTGGACTTCTAGTTTGGCAGTGACATCCCTAAGATCACATAGGAGGTCAGTTCATTGCCAGGTACCAAAGCAGGCTTTTCAGACAGTGTCTCCAGAGCATCTTCATACCCACCTGGAAGCCTTTCCAGGGAGCATGTGCATCACACTTCTGTAAAACTCATCAGCTTTACAGGTTTTATTTGTCTTTGGAAACAAAAGGGCTGAATTAATCCATGTTGCTTTTATATTGTTTGTCACTTTTTATCCCCTTGGTACTTTATTCTCTTGAGCTTCTAGCGTCTAAATTAGGCATAATTGCCAGCTGACAAACCTCTCCTGAGCTTTCTTGGGAATGCAGCTCATGTTGCCCCATCCAAGCTGGCTTTAAACCGTGTAGCTTGAGGACTTCTGTGACAGCACAGCATTCAATGTGAGCTAACATAAGTATATATCTAGGTGCTTAAAGGGGATTTACAGTTCATTTGTGTTTCTGCACTGGGGATAGCTCTACTGATTTATGTCCAGCCTATATATTTTAACATGAGCTACAGCATGACTGAGCATCATGAGATGCCTAGAATTGATGGTGGGTTCCATGCTTCCAGGGGAAACTTGGCTCACAGCAGCTCAACATCTCAACCCGAAGTCCTTACTTCAGGTGACAGGTACAACCTCACCCAGAGCTCAAAGTGTTGCAGTGATGGTTTGGTGACAACCATTTAAGATGGACTTAAAATCTATTTTTAAGGGGTGTTGCCAAATGCTAAGAATCAATTTGCAGTGTTTGGCCCCTTCTCCTCATGAAGAGAGTTTAACAGAACTTGGACTATTGCTGAAGTTTCAGTCACAGCTGCTCAAAAATACCAAAAACCCATTTTATAAAATAATCCTTCTGTCTTCCTTCTGTCACTGCTACCAAGCTGAACAAAACCAGGAATTTAGGCCTTGATTCAGGAAAGCACTTAAATGAGCACTCACAATTTAGTGAGCACACTTGCCATGGGCAGTTTCTGTTCCAATGCACTGTTCTCGTGGCCTTTCCAAAGGATTATTAATTGTTTTTTAGAATATACCTTTCAAAAGAAATTCTTCCTCCTTCTATAGTGTGCAGTCATCAATCCGATACCCCTGCCTTCTGCAACAGAGTAGGCTGCAGAAATGCATTGTAAGAAAAGATAAGTGGATTTTGGGAGTGCGTTCACTGAAAATTGATAATTTTTTTAATAGGAGAGTGAGTATTTGCGACATAGACTCAAATTTGACAGATGGTTTGACTAGATTATTGCAGGAAATTGAAAGCATCTTTGCCAAACTGCAGAACTTCCAGTTTGGATAACTTTCATCTAGAAATGGATGTAACTTTTAATGGGTTAAATTAGAGTAGAGAAATAACTTAGAGACTAAATAAGACGAAGCCAGCCCTTTGTCAGTCAGTCTATAAGTAAAATAATCCTTTTCCTTCTTTTTTTTCCTTCCTTTCCTGACTGAGCTATGATTCTCCAGACTCTTGTTATACGTGGTGGCTGGTCCACCAATTTTGTGCAGTGTGAGGTCTGAGGAAGCAGCTCATAAGAAATTGCAAAGTAACTTGCGATGAAGCAATGTTATTTGTCATAATAATTACTAATCCCTTAAGAAAGCAGAGCAATGTTTGGATTGGATGTGCAGAAAGATTAAAATTTCAGCCTGCACTTGAGTTCAATTCTCTTGATTACAAAGTGTTTGTTAGCAGACTGTAAAATGTCGTTTGTAACACTTTTCAACCTGCAGTGTTTAGAAGTCTAGAGGGCACTCAAAAAAGCAGCTTTTCCTTTAGCAGACCCTTCCCTAACTGAATACCCACCCAACCACTGAAGGGAATGCCCTCATCGGAAACAGCTAATCCTTCCCCAAACAAAACCTTCCTTTCCTTCTTTTTTTTTTTCTTCCTCTTTTTTGGCTGCTGCTACACAGTATCATGTCCTATTGTATTATGTTATCATATCTTGTCAAGTTGTGGCATGGTATAAAGCAGCTTAATGTGGTGGAAGGAATGCAACGCTATCTGAATCCAGCATCTACAGTAATCCTCTCTGTCGTCTTTCCTTCCCAGAGCCTCTTCAATGCATTTTTACACAAAGTGGAATCGATCAAAGCTTCTCATTTTCATATCTACATTGTATAATGTTACCTAAACAAGAAGAAAAACCTCTGTGTGAGATATCAAAGAACAGACCTAATTCCCAGAAGTCATGCCCAGTATTTTTGTTGGACCATCGGTGCCTGCCTCTAGCCAGAGAAACAGCTTAAGCCACAATGCTTAGATTTTTCCCTTTACTTAGATTTGAAATGTGTCAAACATTTGTAGTGCCTAAATCCTCATCTTGTTTCCATTGACTTTGACAACGAAAGGGTGATCCTTTATAAAAATCTGGATGGTTTGCAAAAACTTTAGCCATATCAGTACAGGGATTTCAAACCATCACAAAGTCTTTCAGGGGAGGGGAGGGAAACAAGCACCTTTGAGGTTTAGTTTCAGACCAGTTTCTCCCATAAACATTTCTCAACTGTCCACTTCTACTTTAATTGCACAGGAATTTCAGCGACATCTTTACTTCCCAGTAAAGTGCACGGGGAGGGATGCCTTATGTAACTTCCCTGCCTAAGTTGCATAAAAGTCAGTTCTGCCAAGAAAGTGAGTGCATTTTGCACACATTTGAAGTCCGAGATCAGTTTATGTGGGTTTTATTTCCCTTGTTGGTCCTGTTATCATGTTTCATCCTTAGTGGTTGAACTTCTCCTTATTTCTTCTCTTGGTGGTGAGGATGGTAACAAGAGAAGAGTACATTCTATTCTGTTTTATTTTTAGGTATAAAATCAGGACATTTAAGTCCTAGCCTGAGTGGATTATAAATGTCAGAGTAAAGCAGGTCCCATTTCTGTGTTGTGTGTCCGTACAGCACCTAGCACAGCAGGATTCTGGCAGATAACTACAAGCATTACTTTGATGCAAATGACAACAAAAGGGGCTTGTTCTGGGTGAGACATGATTTACCTTCTGCCCACTTCCAAACATCTCAAAGCTTTGCCAAAAATATTTATTTCAAAGAAAAACTGGGATATATTTAATATAGAGAGAGAAAGCTGTGGTTGAAGGAGGTAAATTAAGGTCAAGTTAAAAAGGAGGAAGAAAGCCACATGCTTCTAAGCTGTGCATGTGTACGTATAGATCTGATATCGCTGTCTGGATAACAAACCTATCCTAGGAATGGACTTCAGTAGGAGTTGTATTCTACTTCCCTGAAATAACCCTACAAGATGCTGTGAAGTGTTCCCAAGCAATGCATCATCCCAGAGTGTATCTGTGGATGAAGCATTAAACCTGTGCTGTCAGAAGAACAGTATGTGCTTTCTAGATACAGGAAGGCTCTCATCTGTCTTTGTTTTTTAAATTCAGCATCAGTTTTTCAACTCTGTTTTGCCATTGATTCAGCCTACCACATCAATACCTCAAGACTAGCTTTTGAGAGCCTTGCTGGCCCTTCCAGTGGGATGCCTCCAGCTCTGGCAGTACACAAAAAGCTCTCCCTTTGGCTCAATTTATCCCCAGGATAAATGGGCCCACTGCCTCCAGCTGCCCTGTTTTTTCCAGTGATACCATCAGGCCAAAATGGTGATGGGGACTGGGGGAGAATCAGCTGTTCAAAGCAGCTAGCTCTGATCCCACCTGCTGCACAACTAGGTGAGATTTATGTATCGCCTAAAGCCAGGCTATGAGAAGAGCACCTGTAGAAAACCAGAAGCTTGTCTGCCAGGTCCTGGACCACAGTTCAATACAGAATGCAAACAGAATTTCTCTAGTAGCATTATGGACACTTCTTGGCAACCTGGTGGTGTCAAATATCCTGATTTATTATTCTTTTTTCCTGAATAACTCTCCCTGGATTAATATCAGCCCAAGTCTTCCAAGCTTGCAGGACACCTTAAGCCTCGGTTGCCCATACAGCATCAAACACTCAGCAGATCTCCCTTCTGCAGCAGCTTTCCCTGCATAGCTGTCGTGTGAGCCCAATCCCACGCATGTGGGAGCGTGTGCGCGGGGCAGAGGTGTGCAGCGCTTGGATGGTGGGGTCCAGCAGCTGAACTCATGCTTGTGGTATCGCAAATATGAGAGTCAAAAACTGTTTAAAGGGTTTCCAAGTCAAACACTCGAGCGCATTTCGTAGCCTTTGAAATACAGCTGGCTGAAAACTCCTGACAGTGTGATCTATTAGGCTGTGGAATAGTTTCCCTAGGGAAGTGTTGGAAGAGCTATCATTTGAGTCATTTAGTGCTGAGGGGAATATACTATAGGGAACAATCCCTCATTAGCTGGACTAATGGATCTTTCTGCTTCGAATTCTACTGCTCCTACAAAAAAAAATCCATTGACATCTTCTTGTTCTTCCATATGCTCAAATTGGCAGGACTGTGGGGCCGTTGGCTACATTTTTTAGCTTTTGTTTATAAGGCATATAAATTTATCAAAGGGGGGGGTGTTTCATGTGTCAGGCAAAGTGTGTAATGTCAAGAGCAATCTAAGGAAAACAGTCATGGGGATAAATGAAATGCACATACGTTATTTTCTAAAAAGCAAGGAGACATGTAGACCCTTCTTGAGAAGCTCTAGCTCTGAGCTTGCAAGCTTCAGGAAATGAAGACAAGACAGGCTGCTGAGTCAAATTGAACGTTGAGTTCACCAGCCACTGGTGGATAGCAACTCTCTGGGCTTGGCTGGTGTTCTTCCAGTACATCTCATACTTCCTTTGGACTTGCTTGTGGGATAGCACAATTAAATCCTGTGTTTCCTTCAGAACAAGTATGATATCTCCTTTTGGTTATGTGTTGTTTCACATCAGTTATTCTCATGCACTGGATGTGAAAGCATCCCGGATCTGGTCCTCTGGCAGTGGGTATGGGAACATCAGCATGGTGGCTTTGAGGACCAGGAGGCCACATTTTGGATGGCAGTTGCTTCCTTCACTCATGATCTTCCTGTGTAACCTTGGACATGCCACTTAGATCTTTAAGATTGCTTATTGTAACGTGTGAGGTAACAGCTCTAACAGGCAATTTGCTGTATACTGTCCTGGTAGGCTAGATCATTTCTGGCTCTGTGTTATGGATGGAGAACATCGGAGATGCCTTCCTAAACCTTATTATTAAGACCTAGCATGAGCGTTGTGGTCTTTCTCCTGTGAACTGCACAAGTTAGTCAAGATCTGGCCACCTCAGAGAGAATCAACTCGCTCATTCTTTCCTTAATTGCAACGACTATAAGTGCACCGGTGGCAGTCTGGCCTTCCAGATGAGCAGAGGTAATATGGCGATAACTCAAATTTGTAGTGGATTTGGTTAAGGGCTATTTTTTTGGATGAAACAGCCTTGGCTTCCCAATGTTTTGAATGTTTTCCAGCAATGATGATTTTCCCTTCTGTGCTTCTTTTTTTAACATTATATTTTCCAAGTGGACAATCCCAGAGGTGGCCGGTTTAACGGGGTGGGGGAGAAAAGAGTCATAGAGATATTTTAAATGCGATGTGAATTTTATGCCAAAAAGTGTCTTTTCCATATTTATAAGCCCCTGTCATCCCCTCTCCCTCCGCCTTCTCCTGCTTAAAAGGAAACTCCATTACAAAGGCAGGAAAGAACATCAAACAAACCTCGCTTGGCAGCCATGTCTATATGTGAAATTACTGTCAGAGTACAAAGGAAGACTCAAGATTTAGAAGGTAACATGTGACAAGAGAATGCCGTCCTTCTCAATGTCTTTACCTTTTGTTGGTGAGAACTGGGAAGGGGTTGTTGTTGGTGCTTTTTGTTTTTAGAAAAATCTTGCCAATTATAGAAAGCCAGAGACACAAATCACTGTGAAACCCCGTAGGCTGTGGGTGATTAGGCTTTCTGTGAGCCATAGAGCTCTGAAGGCAGCAGCAGTGACTCCAGCAAAGGTCTATGTGTAGGCATGTGCTCACCCTTAGCTCCATCCTCTGGGGAAGTGGGTACGTGATTGGGCCACCCGAGGAGCAGCCGTTGTGTACGGTCACACAAGCCTTTGATGGAGCCACTTGTGAGCTGCTGGGAGCTGACTCTGAGCTCAGCTCGCCTTGGCTATAAGGTAAAATGTGTTTAGTTGAAGCAGCCGTACATGCTTTATATGTAGCTTTTGCAATGGTTTTAAGCAAATGTGGTTTATTACACTAGGGCTTGTATTTATTCCTGCTCTGTGAACGGAAATTAATTCATGGATTAATGTAATGGTGGTATCCTGTGTCTTGAAGTGGCTGTATGCCTCAATTTTCTCTTCATCTTTGAGATTGTCTTCATTAGCTCTATTCTTGTTTATGCTCTGGTAGTCCTACCTCTTACGCCAAAACAACACTAATTTTCCACCCTTCCCAAGCACACGTGCTGTAGGAGAGTAGGGCAGGGACAGTAGAGAAGCAACACAGGCTGCTGGTACCCCAACCTACTTCTGCATGGACACCTTGGGCAGAAGAGGTTGCAACCTACTACCCTCACCAGCATTGGATGCTAGTGCTCTAATCACAAACTTTAGATACTCAGATGTTGTGACAGTGTTGGTAACCAGAAAAAATACCAAATCACAGAGCTGGAGGTCTCGTTTGGGTTTCCCACTGTGGATGGGAGCATCTGCCCTGCTGCTCCACCATCCTGCAGTCCCAAATGAAAGCTAAGCTGAGACCAACTCCCAGACCCAACACTAAACTTCAGTATTTATAAAATGTTTGCATTTTTTTTTATCTGTTTCTTGCCTTATGTGGTGCCATGGTCTGTCCCCTTGTGGTCCCCTGTGCCAGAACTTCTGCAGAAGAAGCTGGTTCATACTTTGTGTGGTTGTTAAGGTGCAAGTCTCTCTCCTTTGTTCTTTGAAAGAGGATTTTCTCTAAAAGCAAGGCTAAATACAAGAGACATTTTCAATCACTCTGTCTTGAGACCTATTGAACTCATTTACTGTAATTAAAATGTGAATTTAACTTTTCAAAGAATGTAAGTTTGGGGGGTTTTTTTGGCTGTTGTTGAAGTATTTGCGCTACAAGGTCTTTCCTCCTTTGATTTACCTGACAGAGGTATTGTGTGTGTGTGTGTGTGTTGGTTTTTTAAAATATGGAGTTGATCACAAGCTACAGGTGACATTTGTTGACCTCAGGCCAGACATTCAGAAGCCCCATGCCGGCTGTATCTTGTATCATTGGGAAAAATAATGCCTCTTCCTCCTCCTTTGAGAACAATAAAATTGAGCCTTTTTCATTTTCCCTTGTAGGAGCAGAAACCTTTGAAAATCTGACCAGGGAGGCATGTCTGCAAACCTGGTTTACAGCCTGCTTTCCAGTCTCATCAGAAGTTTTCTTGAATGAGGTGCAAAAAGTGGCTGAAAGCAGGGGGGAAGGGAGGAAAAACTCTCTTTTTGTGCATGCACACACACAAGAGATGGAGACGCTGGTTAGCAACATAAACAAAAGGTGGGTGGTAACCCCCGAGTTTTTTTTTTTGACAGCCAGTGGTGGCAGTGATGAATTTGTGAAGTTATCTAATTTTCCACTGTTTTAATTAGAGGCCTGGGCTATGAGACCTAACAGCTGGGTTCTTTGTACTGCTTTCTGTTGCCTGACAGAGAAAAATTTCTACTGTATCTTCAGCCAAGCTTTCAGTCTGACCTGAGCAAATGAAACTTCTGGGACTCATAAACTGTGGTTTCTGGGCAGATTGCTTTTTGAACTGCTCCTTAGCTATCCTAACATGCAAAGAACACAAAGGCTTACAAAGTGAACTCCCTTTGTACTTTAAAGCTAATGGTGATGCTCATTAAAGAGGTAGGAGGGGAGCGGGAGGGGAGGGAGGGAGGGAGGAATTCTCCCTGGCATATTAGAGGACTTATCAAGTGTAAAGTTTCTTCTGATGGGACACAGCGGAGTTGAGGCCAGTTGGGAAGTTATAATGCTTGAGCCCTCTGAAGACAATGGCTTTGGTTGCAAAGCACGACCAGTTGAGCAACTTAATTTATTACTCAGTTCCTGCCAAGTGATTTTTAAAGCTTTACATTAGGCTGAATGTGCATCACAGTTCATCACCCCTCTGCTTCTCAAGGCATGCACTATAACCACTTTCTTTCACTATAATCCAGAAGGAAAAAAAGTCAGAGGAATTTTTAGACCTGAATTCAGCTAAGTCTGAAGTCTTTGCTTAAATCCCATTGGAGTCAAAGGAATTAAGCACGGCTTTGACTTAAGGCGCATACTTAATTGCTTTGCTGAATCAGAGCCCATATTCTGATTTTCTTCCTCAGGAGCGCTTCATATTCAGAAACGTGATTTCATCCTATAAAAGGCCATTGCTCCCTCTTTCCCCACCTGCTCAGCTAGGACAAACTTCCTTGGGGTCTTTTGCCATAAGAGTCAAAGGGACTTGGTGATGACAAGGGTACTCGGGGAAGTGCAATTTCAATAAACCAGAAAGTCATTTGATTTTGCAAGGAACTTAGTGAAAATAGCCTTTCTGTAAAGGCAGTTGAATAATGACCTATCGCTCAAGGAGTCGTGAAAGAAGAACCCTTCACATCACGTAGGTGAAGAATGGTGCTTTAAATAGCCACGATTTCAGTCCTGGCTTGGACAAAAATCTAAGGCATGTCCAAATACTGCAGCAAATGAACTGTGCAGCGCAATGAAGGATTTCAGGCCTTCCATCATCCACCCTGCGGATGAGACCATCATCTGCTACAGCCTCCTTCCAGCCTCCCTGCCTGAGCTGTATCCCCACCAACTCCAGGAGGAAGGGTGGGGGAATGGGTGGCCAGCTCTTGCTCTGGAGAGCAGCAAGACACCCACTTATATAGACTTGGGAACTGGAAGACATTTTACTCCTTCTTAGATGGAATGGTATCTTGTCCTCATCCAAATGTGCTCTTTCACCCTTGAGAGAGCAGCTCAGCCTGCCTTGTGCTGCTGAGAAACGTTGACAGAAACTGTTGCTTTCCTCAGAATCCCATTCCTTGGAAATATCTTGAAGCTGTACTGCAGCAGTTATGTACACATATGTATTTAACCTTGTTGAACACCGGGGATTTTGGTAAAAAATCACATCAGCTATAATGATGCCTCTGTTTTGCTGGTGGCACAGCAAGTTAGTAGTGGATAAAGACCAAAAGTGAGAGGGAACTTGGTCAAAGGCTGTGATGGAGCACAGTTTTGGCCATAAACATCAGTTCAAAATTTTTACAAGAGCACAACTGCTTCCAAGACAACACTTTTTTCCAATCTGATAGGAAGTGGTTTTTCATGGCAGCATGGTCACACTTCATTCTGATGTCATCATAGTGGCTTTCCCCATAAGTCTGGATACTGCTGTGTCACATGAATTCTTGTCATGTGACACATCACGTGACACGTCACAGTGCACCTCACAGGACATGTCACGTGACACGTCACAGTGCACCTCACAGGACATGTCACGTGACACGTCACAGCGCACCTCGCAGTACACGTCACGTGACACGTCACATGACATGTCACATGTCACAGAAGGCCATTCAGGGTCTGCTGATTCATCTGGTGTGCAATGTGAAAGGAGCGAGGAGGAAGTGCTCCTCTCTTGTGGGAATCTGTGTCTCCCTGATGTGCAAAGCGAGACTCCTTCTTGCATGCACTGACTCTGCTGCTTTCCCTTCATATGCAGTAGGACAGGATGGAGAAAAGCCTGTTGTGACTGTCCCTGCAAATTAATGGGTGGATTCCTCCTTTGAAAAAGAGGAGATACAGATTTAATCTCAGTCCAGTTCAGAAAGGTCTCAGACTCACAAATCTCTCTCTCAGGGACCAGTGCTGGCTCTACTGAGCAATAGGTCTTGTTTTCTGCCCTCGTGTATCTTTAGGCTTGTCCTGTGAGATCCTCATGTGTTAAGTGTGGTCTGGGCACAGCTGTGCCCATGTGGAGGCTTTGGGTAGAAAGCAGGGACTCTGTCTATCTAATTCTGTCTAATTAATGGGACAGTGATGAGTGCATTTTAATGGAGGCTACTCTGTCGCCCCATGTGGAAACATCTGTACTTTTCTCTAGGATGAAGTGATGGCTGACATTAAGCAGTTTCCAAGTCCCAGGTGCCGAAAGTCCAACTAAGGTGGGATTTAAGCCAAATTCAGGTTGCATTCCAGTCCATGATGAAAGGGAATTTTCAAACGTTTGAATTTCCTGCAGAGCAGAAATTCCATTTCCCAATCAGATCTAAATAATCATTTAAAGATGGACTCTAAATTGAGATTGTTTTAATGTGTCATCTTGGTTTTAATTGCTTATAGTCCTGAATAAATGTTATCAGACCATCAGAGTCTAAGGATGAAGCAAGAGCTGGGTAGTGATTCAGATGGGATCGCCTGTTGCCAAAGAGGAAGTCCTGGGACAGAGATGACTCTATTGCTAGAGCAAAAGACAAGACAGTGAACTCTCTGTTTACAGTGGGCCACTGAAAGAATGGGATAATTGGAATTATCAGAGTGAAGCAGCATTTTAATGACTGCTTCATTTTAAAAAAATACGTATGTAAATCTCTGAGACAGTGAAGAGGTGCCAATTTGCCCTGGCCAAGCAGTGGACCTATTATCTCCTTCAAAGAGCTGGCAGCTTTACCCATGGCAGAAGAGTCGAACATCAGGGCAAGCTGTGCTCTGCTCACTTAATGAGTCACAGCACCAGGCGTGCACAGACCACACCAGAAGTCAGAGGAGAGACCCACAGCAACAGCAAAGAGAAGAATATCTTTTGCTTTCCCTTACAGTAATTTCTGTTTGTGGCTCTGGAAAGAGGAGAACATGGAAGTTTTTTGTACAATAACCTGCATTTATCTGTAGGAGTTTGATCTGGGGAGCTGCTAAATGTGGGTGCTTCTCATCCACTGTAGTGGGTGGTGAATGCTTCTGCTCCTACTGCTCTCCCTCCTTTTGTGTGCTTGCCACCCCGTTCTTACCTATTTATCTGCTTCCACATTTCAAGCAGCCTTTCTTCACCAGAATAAGGGTGGTCCATCTTCCCTGGGACATAAGTGACCCCATATTTCTTAAGTCAGTCCAAGATGCTCAACTTTGTGCTCTAAAGAACCTCTGTATTTGGAAAACAAAACTCACTGAGCTGGACTTTATTATAATTTCTCCCTCTCAAAGCTACTGATGCTGAATTTCTGAAGAAGCCAAAGGAATTAGGAGCCAGCACCAGCTGGATTAGATGCTTCGGACCCTCTAAAGACACTGGGGTGGACTATCTTTTGTCCAACGTGTAGACAGAGGTATACAAATGATCAGCAACATGTTGAGAAATCAAGATGCTTTAAAGGATAAGACCTTTCCATATGTGGGTTCTGGCCAAATTCAGCCCTGTGCTATGAGTAACTGAACAGGAGCTGTGCTCTTAATGCTGAATTTATTAGTCTTTTTGTTTCAAGGTCTTCAGTAATTACCATCATGTGACTGGGGTTCATGGAGTTAAGAATGTTACACGTCCTGCTATCTGGTGTGGGAGTTCTCATATACACAACCTAAAAATGCGGAGAAACCACAGATTTATGAGATCATGCTTTTTAAGTATGCCCTTGTCCAAGAAATAGTAGTTTCTAAATCACTCGCACTCTACATTCTTACCGACATATTGAATTTGCTTTTATGAAGTAGGCACTGGTCCATGATATTAATTGCCATATTAGTAAAATATATTTAGAGAGGACTGGAGATTTGCCATATCATTTTCTAACTCCTTCTCTCCTCTCCACTCGCGGAGGGGAGGAGGGGAACTGCCGCCTGGATGCTTGCCAGGCCAAGAGGATGGCTTGACGCACATTGGATAGCATGAAAGCTCCCACTGAAATACGCTAAAGACACTTAAAATGGCTGGCTGAGCTCTGGTTCGCTCATTTCATCTATTGTTAAAATCTCTCTCTGACATTAAAGAATTTCCCTCTGATTTCTTGGGCCCCAAAAATGGCCATGATGTAGTGTGACGGGCCCCAAGGTGCAGATCTTCACTTAAATTGGGCACAGCTCCTCTGAGTTTAATGCTGTGCAGTTTGCAGCAGTAAAGGAGACTCTGCTAGGAAAAATAAAGCATGTCTACCTATTAGTCACCATCCCAATTAGGAAGGCTTATAAAGAGCCTTCCTAATTAGTCCTGTCATGTCAGGGACCTACAAAAAGCATTGTGTGAGGTGAAATTCAAATATTTCTTCCACAAATCAATAAAGCTTGCCCATTATTTGCAAAATCTGCTTAACAGGGTTCTTCCTTTGCATTTTCTTTCAGAACATAGCTACCAAACAGGTGGTTTGACAGTGAAGATGAGATAAAAGATAGAAAAATAGTTTCCATAGAGGGTCCTGGTACCTCTACTCAAGGTACAAATTATCTGTTACAAAACTTCTTGGAAATACTGATTAGCCCCTACCCGTGAGTGCAAAGGGGTCTGTTCAGCTGCTGGTGTTGGCTCGAGGATATTCCTATTTAATAGAGCATTTAAACGCTTGAGGCCATTTGTATTCATTAGAGTGATTAAGCAACTGGCTGAGTGGGACACATGTTTAAAGTTAAGCATGACTCTCGGCGCTTTGTTAAATTGAGTTTCGTGGGCTATACTCATGTGGGTGATGTGTACTGCTACTCTCTGTCCTCCCCTGACTTGGATTATTAATCTGATACCCTTTCCCAGCCCTTGCTGATTCATTCCTTTGCTGTTTCTTCCTTGAGCTTGCCTCGGGGGGCGGGGAGGGGGGCGAAACCACCAAAAACCAAACCAACCCTGGCTCTGGCTTTTACCATCTAGGAGACGTTAACTCCTGTAAAGGCTTCCCCTTCAAGGAAGTATTAAGCATTGAGTTTCTGCATAATGATAGGGTGGCTTGGATGACGTCGCAGGAACAGGCAGCAAAATCAGAGCATATTTCAGTGACGGCAACCTAATGCCAAAATACTGTGGGTGCAGTGCAGTGGTGTAAATTAATCTCCAGCACTGCTGCTGTATTCCTGCCTTTCTGCTCCCCTGCCGTGTTACCCCCATCCCTTCCCTTCTGCTGGCTCGAGGACTCGTCTGACCTGGCTGAGCCAGCAGAAACTGCTGTGTGACTTTTACAGGGCTCCGTTTTCTGTTGAATCAGTTAATCGTGGAGTCTGGTGAGCACCTCAGCTGGTCCTAAGGATGAGTGAGTTGGGGCTGTATCCTTATACCACCCTCTCATTGCTAGGGTTCAATATTACTTAAATTAAAAGGCTACAGTAGGTCATGCAGTAAATCTTTCTGTTACTGGATGGTGGCCTTTTTTTGAGCATATCTAATGGAATTGATTTTGTGGCTCTGGTGACTTTGGGCTCACCCGACGGGGCATGGTGATGAGTGACCCTGAGGTTCTGCAGAGCATCCATGGCAGAGGTGGAAGTGAGCAGCACCACTCCTGTGGTAACTAGTTTTTACTGCTTGAGCAGACTCACCCAACTGTTTTTTGCTAGAGGAACTTGCAGAATACTCAAGTTTGAATTGCATTTATGCAGTCAATGATAACCTGGTATTTTTAAACACAATACAGGTAAAAGTTGGGTGAATGCTGGATAACTGCCTGTTTGTCTCAGTTTTTAGTCTGGACTCTTGATTCCGTAAAACTTCTTTCTGAAATCGCCAAACCTTTGCAAACCTGACTCGAATTTTCTGTTCAGGTTAATTCACAGTTCCAAAGGTCCTATTTCACCTGTCACTGCAAGTTCACTTCCATTTTTATTGCAGCCTTTCAATTATCAATAATTTTATCACTCCTGAAGTTCTATGCCTGAATGCACCACACTAAATTAAATGTAGAAAGAAATACTGCTGCCTATGCACAGGCCTGTAGCAGAGAAACTCCCGTTACTCCCTAGAAGAAACCCAGAACTAATTCCCTCCCATGTCCCTAGCCAAGACACATTTTCTGCCTATAGGACACCTGTCAAAGAGGAACAGACTTTTTATAAAATAAACAAAAATCATTTGGTGAGCAAACTCAGGGAAGAGAAAAGAACCAGCCAAGTTCCGGATATCCTGGAGAGCGGTTTTCATGCTTCCTTCAGCTGTCTTGAAGAAAAATATCTCTTTCTAGCCAATTCTGGTTTTATTTTCAGCCTAAGGATCATGCTAGGAATAACTGGATAACATAGATGAAATTTGCTTTCTTGCCTAATGTAATCAAAGGCTTAGTGGACAAGGTAAATGATGGCATGAGCTATATTTAAATGTTTTAGGGCTTGAGGTATCTTACTGATCTGAACGTCAAGAGCAGGATGAAAAATGAACTGAAACGTGCACAACAGACCAGAGCGGAGATGTTCCTTCTCTCCAGGATGGATCAGGATTAAAAGGTCACATTCCAGCAGCCCTAAAGCATGGTGGTGCTCAGACCTGGCTCACAGCTTTGGGCCTGCCCAGTGTCTCAGTAAAGTTAGGGAAGGACTTTGGGCTCCTCTTCTGGGGTCAGTGCAGCAAGATGAACTGCACTCAGCTTTGCTGAGAGGCAAGTGTTGAGCCAGAGTTGGAGAATCAACCAATGACTTGTGTTGGGATTGTAGCTGAGTAAAGCCCTTGATGTCAAAGATAGAGTTTTTGCCTCCTTTCTTTGTGGCTAATAGGGTACTAATTAATGAGCTTTATGAAAAGATGGTGTGGTCTTGTCGAACTTGCCCTAGATCAAAAACTCAGCTATGTGGTACTAGAAATCTTTCTAATCGCTTCTCATACCGAGCGTGGACGTTCGTATTTCTTCAAAGGCTCGGTTTGGGGTCTGTTATGAGGTCCCTGGCCCTCGTGTCACAAATCCAAACACAAGATGAGATGGCAGATGGATGCAGATGGGCAGGATTAATTTGGTGTTTGTTGGGCATGCTCTGTCTCCCTGTTTAGCTCCTGCTTGGCTTTTTCTTTCTTTCTTGACCTTGGTAGGCCTCTTTCCCTGCCCTGTGCTCTCTAAATAACACCAGCCCCTATAACTGTCTTAAAAAGAACCAAACCCAGATTCATTGCTCCTAATTCAGAAGCTCAGTTCAAATCAGGCAAATAAATTGAAGCAAAGACCAGAGCAGTTTAGCCAAAATTGAATTGCCGCATGTTTTAATTTGCTGCAGTTTTCCTGCAAGTGGCTCAGGAACCTCTGGGCATCTTATGGGTAAAGTGTGAAATTACATTAATGCTGGGAGGTGGAGGCCTTTCTGTCTTAAGCGGATACTGTGCGACTGTTTATCCACAAGCTAAGAAAATGTTTTTGCAGTTGGCTCATGCTCAGTCCCATGAATAATATTTTGCAGAGGAGTTTGCTCTCTGATTAGCCCAAAATGATCTGTGCATGTCTAGGAACAGCTTTATGGTTATTCTGCTTGAAAGCAGGGCAGGTTTTTAAAATCCCTCCTGCTCCTTGGAATATCTGTGTTTGCCTTGGCATCCAGGCAATGCAGAAAGCAGCAACCCCACAGAGGAGGTTGGATGAACAGAGGAAAAGTTGCTTTATCCCATGCAGAACGTGATCTCTGAATCAACTATCTTGTTTCTTAGAAAAACTGAAAAATATCTAATTACTCATGGTAGGGTGGAGCCACTGCTGCAGTTTGGCTCTTCTTGCATTTGAAACTTGTCAGTGTTCGGTCTTCCCCCACACCCACCTCCCTCTCAGACATGTTGCAGTCAAACTACCTGAGCCTCATCCTGCTTTTATCCTGGGGTAAATCAGAAATTTGTCATTCAATTCAGTGTGTTTCCCAGTGATTTATTAGAATACAACTCTGGGGGGAGATTTTTCAGATTCTACTTTTCTCACCATTGGAGAAAGGCTTTAGATAACAAATTTAAGATTCTTTACTGGGTTTTTTTTTGATACTTTAGAAATGGTTCCTGTACATCCAAGAGTCTGCAGACCATGCAATGAATGTCAGTCAGGGTAAATGCAGGTATAGGACCATCGCAATGTAAAGTCTTCCTTGAATGTAATTCTTTTGTTCTTACAAAGGGAAACCTGAGACTCTCAAATCAAAGTTGAATTGTTCCACCCATAAAAAACCTACGCAAAGTTGGAGTAACGCATCAGTCAGGCTTCTATTTCTTGGGTTTTGTATTTTATTCCTTGCTCTTGAAGGGTAAAATATTTCCAGCTTTGAAACACAGTGGTTTCTCCCCATCTTTTTTTGATTTTGAAAGAGATCTTTACTGCAGTTCAGTGAAGCACAAATGCTTCTATGCTATGCTGAAGCACGGGCTTGTGCTGGGTCTGAGATCATGATATGCTTTGCTAGTGACTTTGTAACCGGCTCTAGAGACTGAATGAAAACACGTGCTCAGCTTTGGGAAAGCACTGTATCAGGAAAGAAGTCAGTAAGCGCATATAGTAGGCAATAGCATTGAAGAAAACCTCATGTGTAGGTTTTATGATGTTATTCTTTAATTTTCTTAGAGCACTTTCCTATCCCTCTGCTCTCTCATAAGCCGGGAGCCTGTTCATAAGATTTCTCAACTGGCTATCCTTCTAGGATAAAGGTGCTAACTTTGCCTTTTTTCTCCTCTGAATTAATGACTTTTGCACTATTTTCCAGATTATTTTTTTTCTTTTATGTACTTTTCGTATCTCGCAGTTTACCTTCTGGCTGAGACAGCTATACTATTGCAACTGGGATTGAAAGGACCTGGTAACAATGCAACCAAGGCAGCTATGACACAAATTTTGTGATGTTCTCATTGAAACAACCTAAAGAACTTGAAAAGATCTCAACCTGAGAGACTGTTTCAAGCTTTCTAACCATCTTCAGTGTTATTTGCAGTGTTAGAGGTATGTGGTTTATGCTTAAAGAGAATTGAGTCATTTTTTTGGAAGATGGTCAGATAAGAACACTGGCAAATCAGCATTTCCAACAGTTACCTATGGCAGCTTGAGTCCAAAGCCACTTAACTTCCTTTGATCTTATATAGGGAAAGTATCTCTGGAAAGATGGAATGACTGAGCAACATGGAAAAAGGCATCAGAAGGCAGTGACTTGGGGACAAGCTTTAGAGGGCTGTTTCTTCCACTTTTTCTTAAGAGAGTAAATAGCTATCAGATGGAGACAGCAAAGTGTCTATGCACTTTTGGCCAGATTTCTTTGAATTTTAGTCTGACCAACCCAGAAAGTGGTTACGGGGTAGGGAGGAGACAATATAACAAAGTGGAATGAAATATTTCTCCCTGCTCTAAGATCTGTATTGTGAAAAGTTTCGCAGCTGAAATAATTCATTAGATAGATTTGAGAGATACTTATGCCCATGGAGGCCATCTTTGCACAGATGTTAGTGTCTCTCTAATGACAAAATTAGACCTACCATCTTTTCTCACTCAAGATGACCCTGCCAATAGCCCTATATTATATGCATATTATCATTTGGGAAGCATACACATGCTTTATTGTCAGAAGGCGTTTTTTTCGCCATGCCTATTGACGTGTTTACGATGCCACTAACTTTTTCTGTTTTGCAAGCAGCATACAAAGTGTGCCTTGGGAAAATATTTGCAGAAACTTTGGCAAGGGTAGCCTTAGCTTTGCCCTGTGCTTCCTGCAGGTCCATGGGGAACCCTGTCTCAGGAACAATGGGCTCCAGCTTTCAGCCCTCAATGGCTTGACCTTTCTGCATTTCGGCTGCAAATCGCTGTGTACACACACAACATCAGCTGTACTTTCTCAGCCCCAATTGTTTGAAACTGCCTGAAAACTTCCTATTGGGCAAATGAATTAAAATGACCACATCGGTTTCCCTCCTCCACCTGCTTGGTATCTAGAAAACAACTTGATTAGTACAATTTGTAAAAATTTCTACAATAGTGGTACATTGTTATTTCCTGCTCGCACACCGGATGATTTTGCACCCCATGCTGACTGGGAAAAAAAGTGGTTTTGAGCTCATTAAGGCTGCTAGTTGGGCTGAGTGGAGAAAGGCTTGGAGGTGAGACAGAGACCTTTAAGGATGACAGATAAACAGGAGAGAGGTGATGGGAATGAAAGCAAGGGGATCAGAGCAAGCAGGGAGGGAGCACCAGCAGTGGGAGTGTTGCCTAGGTTTGGCCATCTGAAGTCTCAGGACCTCTTTGGGCTGCGGTTAGCCTCTGGATATGCTCTTCTTTCCTGACAGTGAAAGGATGTAGTTAGCTTTACTCAAACAACAAGAAAGTCTGAGACATTGCATCTTCCTGCTGCTCTTTGCTTTGTCCCTCTTTCAGCATCCCTCCCCACCAGGGTTTTCAAAGGAAACCAGTGCTCTCCATCTTACAGAGGCATAGAATTTAACTTGCTTATTGATGGGGGAAAGGAAGATGTTGCAGCTTAGCACCCCAAGACTTACTCCAGCCACTGAGAAATGCCCGTTCTCCCTCCCAAGGAGAGGCAGATGTCTATCAGCTGTAGCTCCTCTAGGCTAATTGCTGGCTGATCTTGCTTCATGGAGACCCATAAAGACTGCAGGAAAATATAAAAGAGGACAGAAGTGTCTCTGTTCTGTACAAACCGTTCTTCTTTTAGACTGGTCCTTTTCTAAGACCATCCTCAGCATGTCCCCTGGAAGGTAGCAAGGGAGCAGCTGCTGCCCTGGTGCTCCTGGCCATCCTGTGCTGATCCCGGGGAGTGGTTTTTGGTTTTGTTTTCCCTCCTGTTGTGGAGGAGTTGTGCAGGTCCTGACCCCTGCACTTCTCCTGTCTCATGTGTGCACTTAAAGCTCACACATTAAGATGTCATTTGAGCAACTGGTTGAATGTTTCTTTAAGGAGAGGCAGGTAGAGGTGTTGGTGTATTTGTACTTTGCAAAGTCTCAGGAAGGCTGTTTGCTCAAGACTGGACCTCTTTAGTAACCTCCTGTGGTTTGGTCCGTTTTCTGTTTACAATAAGAATTAAAAAAGAAAAAGAAAAAAAAAAAAGACCAAAAAACCCCTCCAGTTCTCTGCAAAATTGAAAGCAGAAGGCTGGAACTGCATATGAAAAACTGGAAGAGAACTTCCTCTGGAAATCACAGGCTGAGGTCCTGTGCGAAGTGATGCCATCTGCCAGACTGAACTTGTCCAGAAGCGGCCAACCTGCAGCTCCTGGTTCTCGTGCCAGTTCCCTAGCTGCTGCAGCAGCGAGCCAGCAGGAGCTGCTGGATCAGGCATCTCTGGGTCACTCTGGGATACGTCTGCATGATCAGCCTGGTTAATTCTACCAGAGACCACTGGAGCCCCTGGGGAGCTGCTGGAATTCCCCCCTGGACCTCCCATCTTCCTGGGCTTTCCAAAGTGGGAGCTAAATCTTGGTCAAATGAAGCCGTGCTTGTGGTCTGCAGCACTTGGCAGGTTGGGAATCTCTATTCCTGCATCCCCAGATCACTCTTCAGCTCTCTGTTTAATGCAGGGATCCACCCGCTGGGACACCCTGTGGATCCTGTCCTACCTTGATAAAACACCTCTCCTGCCGTATGCTTCAAGCAGTGATGTTTTTGAAGAATACTGGGATTATCAAGGTTTGGATTAGCAAGCAATTTCCTGAGTTTCTCAACATCATAAATGAGGTCAAAAAGGTCTTTTTGAATGGAACCCATTAATCTCCTTGTTGTTAGCAAGGAAACGTTGAAAAGTGCAGGTGTTAACAGTCGCTGTGTTATTTTTGGGAGAATGTGAACTGAAACACTCACAGGAAGCGTAGTATTCCCCTGCCAGCATCCTGGAGTATTATTTTAGGCAGCAGAACTAAGGGTTATGTGCAGGATTATGCTTTCATCACACCTTTAGGGCTAGAGCACTTCATGTGCAAGAATTTTGCCTGGAGCGTTTCTTTTCTCTCTCTTTTCTTCTGTTTCTGAAAATTAAAATAATCAGTGTGGTCCCCATCAACCAGCAATGCTGTGATGCAACTTCTGGGTAAAAGCAGGACAGAAGTCCATCACCTGATCACAGAAGAGATGCTGCTCTGCTTAAGGGATCATTTCAGCTTGCTCTGAAATATAGCAAGACAGGGGCAGTCATTCCCCCAGCTGCTCTTTGAAAGGCTTCTTCAGCAAAGCCTTTTTACAAATATGCTACTGGAAATGAGACCGGGTAGGAGCTTTTGGATCTGGATCCAATATCCAGCCTATTTGCTGATGTTAGGACCAGACTCTGGAATAGGTGAAATAAATGAATGGGAAGGGATTGAGCATGTGTGGAGGTGAAGTGATAGGGTGAGGGTTCCAGAGTGCCTTCGTAGAAGAGCAAGTCTGAATTAAGAAGAGGTTTAGCCATGAGACTGCTGCTGCCTCCTGCTACAGACACTTCTCCTGACTGAAGTCCCATGCCCTGTAGCTAAAGCAGGATCCATACCCTTGGAACAGCAACGCAGTCTTGTGTTTCAGGCACACATCTAAATATGTTCACCAGTTGAAAGGTTTCCAAAACATGTGAATTTTTCTGTGTGCAGCAGACAGAGCTGTAATATGTTTTGATGGCAAAGAAAATGGGGAGAGGGAATAAAATAGGAGAGAAACATTCAAATTAATGTTAAGGGTAGTTATTAGTAAATGAAGCAACTTGGTTGAAGCACAGATTTCCAAGTATTGATGCCTTAATGGCCATGGAATGGCTATGGCTGTGGAATTGCTTGTTCTTGCAAAGGATGACCTTATGTGGATGCCTCTGCATAGCCAGACAAAGTTAACAAAGCCACATCACAGGGTAAATGTCAGGCAGCAGTGGTGGCTGAGTGAATGTGCTGGCTGGAGGAATTTTCCCCAGTGACATAAGATAGTTATAAAAAGAATCATCTCCATAGAGATTCGTAGGGAAGCCATCCAGGATCCCTCATGAAAGTAATGACCCTCAAAGATGAAGGGCTTGATGTTCCTTCCTGATGCAAAAATGCTGAGTGGAGGAGCAAAGTCACCCCAAACCTTCCCATGTATTTGTTTGTGTTTGTCCTCCTTTTTAAAGAGTGATTACTGGAGTACATCAGCTGTCCACTCAATTGAACTGGTAAGGAAAGACCACCCATAACCTGAGTTTTTCCCATCAGCAGATTAAAGTCTAGAATATAATCAAAAAGAACCTCATTGAATATGTAAGAAATTAACTTCCTTATCTCCACCAACCTGTCTTGCACTACTGCTCTGGCAGGCCAGGCAATTTTCTTCTGAATATCTAGAATTTGAGATGGGTTAGTCATCTCCAGGCACTGTTCCAAGGAGCTCTTTATCGGCTACAAGTTCTTTTTTAGGGTTTGTGGAGTTTTAACTAACAAAAGAGGGTCAGCTTTTAAATGCTGCAGAAACAGTCTTGGCCAAGCAAAGTGGACGCTCAAGGTCTGCTCTAGTTGTGCCTATGGACTTTAAATTGGGTGATGGGATCTCTGTGTGGTTACTAAGTCTGCAGATATATGGCTAAATGTGTGTGTAGCTTAGCTTTGCCTCAATAATTACCAAATTTGCACCCAGTTACTATAATTGTGTGACTAATCAGGTTTGTAATAGGACTTCCTCAGTTTTAGCACTGACCTAAAATACCAGGAAAAGCTAGGTTTTTGCTAGCTTGCTTACCAAACAGCAAACAAGGGCCCCAGGAAGCTCCCATGGATATAATGATGGCAACTGTACAACACAATCCAAATCGAACGTTTTCCCCAGATAGTAGGCCAACAGTGACTCAAATATTTCAGGCCCTCTCTTTACTTAGCGTGTTAAATGTTGCTTCCCAAAGTGACAGAGATTTAAGCAGAACAGGCTGATAGGCAAGTGTCCTAGCCCACCAGCACTGTTGTGTTTCTGATAGGGGAACTAGTGATTGCTGGCCACTAAAAGGCACAGGGAGGATAACTTCCCAGTAACCAAAGACATAAATACTTGCTTTCACCTTAAATGGGATTAATAAAGATACTCCCTTCTCTTAAATGCACTAATTTAAAATAATGCACTAACTCCCTAGCACATATTTTTTTTTCTACCTGACATCTGTTCAAACATCTGCTCAGCAGGACAAGAATGAATCATATTACACTGATTATATTTGCTTAATTCTACCATGTAGTCTTTGATCCACATCAGGTCAACATGCCTAGCCAGATACCGCGAAAACCAAACTTCAATCTGTGTGTTATTGCGCCGAACAATTACAATACAAGGCACAGATCTTGATTGTTGGCTACATCGACAAAGCAAGGAGAAAAGCCATTTCTTGTTCGCAGGCTGCTGTTTCCAAGTAGACTCTGTCTGCCGAGGGGAGAGCATTTGCGTCTTGTTCAAGTTTCTCCCCACGAAGGGTTGTCTGTAGCAGACTAGAGATTTCCTCTGGATGAGGAAAGCTCTTCCCTGCTCCCATGATACACAAGATTTTGCTGGCCCTGTGCAGAGCTGGCGCCCCAAAGGGCATCGTTTCCCTGATGCTCCTCGAACACATTTGACGTCCGCACTGGGCTCCCCCAGGGCTGCTTCTTCATTAGTTGTTCCAAAATCCTTGTTAAGGCTTTGGAAGGGGAAATCTTCTTTTCCTCATTACATCATTCCGAAAGGGATGCTGCAGTAAGAGGAGGATCACAAGCAATTTGACTTTTTCCTGTGTGTACCATAACCTTTGGCATTCAGTCTAAACGAGCTCTACACACATGCGTGACAACTCTCCTCCACTGCTATATAGGATTTCCAGCGTGTGCCCTTTCCAAAGTACTGTTTAGAATAATCCCCCAGATAAGTGACTCAGAAGATTTCTTTTGATTAAAAAATAAAAGGAGGAGGAAAGAAGAATTAAAAATCACCTAAGACGAATGATTTTATTCCATGGTTTTAATTAGGTGGTTGGGAGCATACCAAAATTGAGTTACCGCACATTTGGAAGCATCTCAGGCA
Organism: Limosa lapponica baueri; assembly: GCA_002844005.1. Lineage (NCBI taxonomy): Eukaryota > Metazoa > Chordata > Aves > Charadriiformes > Scolopacidae > Limosa > Limosa lapponica. The sequence continues at coordinate 150,843 of KZ506417.1, forward strand.
GCCGTACAAATTACTTAGTTAAAACTAAAAGCTTCAGAAATCCCATGGATTATGTGGAGGCCCAACTAAAGCTTCATGGGACAAGTCAGAAGAGGAAAAGCTGTTTTTATTTACATTTGTTAAAGTGCTCATTGGGGTAGAATATACAGTATAGCAAGATGATAGTCTTTTCATATTTTTCTTAGATGTGTGTATGTAGATATTTATTTTTTTTTTCCTAAGATGGCATCAAAACTTTCAGAGTCCAAGACAGTAAAATGGAGAACTTCAGAACTGGAAAAGAAGGGTGGGAGGACCAAAACGATCTCTTTCCATCCAGTATATCTTGGTTGTTTTCTCCCAAAGTTTCCTGTGATGTGTTGACAGACTGGAGATCTTCCCTGACTTACATTGTTTGTGAAAAAGTTGCCTGCACCTTAACTGAGATAAAATCAATCAAAGGGCTGGGATGTCTGTAAATATGCAGGATTTTCCTAACTGCCAACAGGGGTTGTTTCTAGCTCCAAAGGTAAAACAGGGCGTGCAGGAGAACACGCAAACACTTTGGGTTAGGGCATCTTCTTCTGTGTGCAAAGTGTGCAGATGAGCCCATAGGCTGGATCTCAAAGCTTCTTTTGATGGCAGCTGAGTTTTCCAGGATTGCTCATAACCACGGGCTTTTTCTTCTGTTCCATTTTTGTTGCACATATTTTGGGGGATGATTTTGCTCTTTCAGCCCAAAACTGGTTAAAAACAAAAATGAAGGACAGAGAAAGCCAAAAGAAAGAACTCATGCTGCAGAAATTATACAGGCATCCCATTTTTCTCCACGAATAAAAAGGAGGAAAAAAGACTCAATAAAAATCCATGCCCCAGGAAAGCAAATGACTTCTCCAAAATACCTTTGGTTAGTCAAAGCCTTGCTGTCTTGGAAGGGGGAAAATATTTGTTGAATAGTTTCCAGCTAGTTTTAATTGGGATATCACTCGCTTATGTTCCTTAAAGGTTTTGGTCAGGGTCACCTAGAGTAGGTGGATGCATAGCCTTTTGTAGCATCAGCACGAGTCCAAGGTAAATAACAAGGGATGTTCGTGACACTTTTTATTTCCAGCTGTGAAGTGCTGGGGAACCCAGTGATCTCCAAGGAGGGATGGGGGGAGCAGAGGACCAGCTGACATCTCCAAGGAAGGATGGGGGGAGCAGAGGACCAGCTGACACCCGCCCCAGGAATTGTACAGTTTCTTCATCTTGACGTGTCTGGGTGTTTTCTCAAGCCAAATTTCCTTGCTTTTGTCCTGCTCCTTTTTTGGTACAGTTAACAACAACAAAAAAGCACTTTATCGTGCCCTAAGACGCCTCGTAAATAAGCCAGGAAGTCTGTAAGAATTTACTGGAGCTCTGCCGGTACCTACCAGCCTCTTGTGTTTAGACATGGGTGTCTTTTGAAGGGATTTTTGGTTCTGTACAGGAGTGAGGGGTATTTGGAAGGACCCTAGAGAAAGTTGGGTGCTGGAATTCCGTAAGATCGTTGCCTCCAGGTTTCCAGAGTCTAGCTGGCTGGTTCCCCCCAGCCTCCCTCTCCCCACTTTTCTGATTCAAGGTTCACTCATAAGTCATTTTTCACAACATATTGACTCCCTTTTGGGCTGGAACATTGCAAATCAGAGCCTGTCTCTGGGTTTTATCATCTTATGAACATTGAGACTTTTATGCTAAAGCAGTCGTGATAGCCACAGAATAATTTAGGTTGGAAGGAACTTCTGAAGGTCCTCTGGTCCCAGTCAAAGAAGGACCAGCTTTGAAGTTGCGCAAGATTCCTCAGGTCCACCTAATTTCTTACAGGCAAGCATCACACTGGAAAGCCTTCTGCCAGACCTGCCAGTGATGAGCTTCTTTCTGGCAGAAAGGCTGAGTACTTTAAGCATCCCAGAAAGCCAGATGGTTTCCTTAGTCCCCCCGGAGCAATCTCTCCAGGCTGGGTTGGAGGTAGGTCAGCAGATTGGCACGACGGATCGAAGCTTTCATTCCTGGTTCCAACGAGTAACACTCGTAACACCTTGTCCTGCACAGGGAGAGGGGAAAAAAAAATTAAATATTAATGAAAAGCAAAGATCAATTGGCCAGTTAAATCATCCAAAAGGAAAGCAGACGCAAAAGGATGACAGTTTCTTGTTTGTCTACTGGCCAATTCTGTTCCTCAGAATTTCAATTACAAACCTCAATGCCTGGAGGTGGCAGGAAAGACTTAAATTGTTCCACGCAGAATTGCAGCTCAGATGGAAGAAAACGTATTTATTTTTCCTGACGAGGATGGGGTCACGGTGATTTCTCCTCGCTGGGTTCCTTGCCATGAACGCGCTACAGGGGGAAGTGTGGGCTCTTGTTGGGCTTCCAGAGAATTTACTTTGAAACTTTTCGCAATGCCTCTGGAAGTAAGAAAAATGTTCCCATTCATTAATGCTCTGGTGCAACAGGGAGGGAGAGGAGAAGGAAAGTACATGGTCAACTAGAATAAATGCAGCATTGCTGGGATTAAAGGTAGAGAAAAGGCAGGGGGAACCATTATTTTTCATGGGGAAAGAAAAGAATTAAACTTTAAAAGGAATGGTTTTGCTAGAACTCAGTGCAGCCTTTTTATTTTTATTATTCTAACTGTTGTGAGTTAAAAGTGATCTTCTAAGATTTATTCTAGTGTGTGGGTTTGGATTCCTAGCCGATAGCTGACCACCTCTGAAACATGAGAAAACCAGACTGGATCAAGCTTCTACCCGCATGCCGACCAGTCTGCGCAGTTGCTGCAGTGATTGTAACTTTGGCAAGATGGGGGAAATAACATCCCCGTCTGTCACATCCCTTCTCTGCCACATCTTTTCTCTGTCCCCTGAAAAACTTTCTATCCAGGCTTGAGGAGTCTTAATAATAGTTTTTTAATAAGTCAAACAAATAACTAAGTTTTCTCCTACATCAGTGGGTTCTCTGCTGG
>KZ506417.1:168797-187363 GCA_002844005.1 Limosa lapponica baueri
TGGAACTGATGACAGCGCAATAAATTACTAATTAACCTTCAGGGCGAGTTCAACACCTTGGGGATAAGTGTGAAAACACGGAGTAATAAGCCCTGACAAAGCCGGGGAGCGGCAGCTCCCTCCGGGCCGGGGCACAGCTCTGCCTTCGCTTTAGGGGGGATCTCTGCACGGTGTAGGGTGGGCAGAGAGCACCAAAGTGGGGGCACTGGTGGTGGGACCTCGCCTGGCCTCAGTGCTGAGACCTTAAAAAAAAACCCCAAAAAAGCACTTCTGCCTTGTGTTTGCAAAATGCATCTTACTTGGATGTCTGGTTTAGTGCAGCCACTCTTAAAAAAAAACCCAATATGCCACCCGCCTATGGGAAATGTCTTCAATTACAGAGAACAAGGGCTGGCTCTGGGGGATTTTGTTGCTGTTGTAATTGCACCGACCGATCAGTGCCTCGGACTGACTTTTCCAGGCCAGGCGATTGCCTCGAACCCCTTGGCCAGCCCTGGGGGAGGTTTCTCCTGGATCTGAGAGCAGCCCAGGCCTGGAGGGCTCTTCCCGGGGGCACTGGGGATGGGGGAGCCAGCACCAAGCCCCCCCACCTTGGCTGAGCCCTGCCTGTGGGGTGGTTTGCCCTTACAGAGGTTTCGGCACAGAAATGCTTACAGTGATTAACGTTGTGCAATGCTGACCTGATTAGGTCAATCCGCCTCATTAGGAGAGACGATCATATATTGCAAAGGATTTTTTTATACATATATAAATATATATATATATCGCTGTGTTGCAAGAAACGGAAGAAGATCGTAATTACCCCAACCTGAGCCCAGTCCCTGCAGGTTTTCTGTGGTTGGTGTTTGGATTTTATTCTCCGGCAAAGGGGGGGGGCGAAATGCCATCCCGACCACCCATGAAGTGTGCATAGCTCTTGGAAACATGAACGTGATGGGGAGCTGCGGTTGCTGGGGACTGGGACGGGGCTGCGGCAGGGGACGATCCGCGTCTTTGTCCTGGGTGAGGATGGAGAGGCAAAATGCGCTCAAGGCAGCAAAGGGCAGTGGGGCTCTTCCCACATCAGAAAAACAAAAACCATGCAGGATTTCAGCTCTTGCCTTCCATAGGGAAGAGCCCAAAGCCACCCCAGTATGTACAACCAAGAGCTCTGAGACCCCCTTCTCTTTTTAATTTCCCTCCTGGTGCTGGGGCAAGTATTTACAAGGTTCGCTCTTTGGCATCTTGCTGCTGATCAAGCAGGGGACTTTGCCAACAGTATTGCATCAAGGTCTTTTCAGTTGTAATGGTGTATGACATTTCTGAGACCAGATATGGCTCAACTAATCATATTTTAATAGCCTTACCTTTTAGGAATGGACTGGCTTGGAGTGTACACAGTAATATTTTAATTTCTGAGCTCTGATGAGCATAATTTTGAGCAGGTATTCAGTTTCTGTATGTTATAAATCGTGCTCCCAGATGTTCAGTGCCAACGGGCTATAAAGAGCAACTGCACAAATATAATATTTAATACCGAATGTCAGTTTGGGTGTTCCACTCAATTTCCTGGAAAGATCTTTAAACTCGTCTTATTTAGCTTGAATACCCAATCAGTTCCATACTCCAGCCCGAGCTATGTAATTCCGCATAACTAAGTTCTCTAATTTCTGAGATGCAAATGTAGAGCAGATGTAAAAGGGGAGTGGAGGGAAGGGGGGATGTTCCTGCACTTTCAGCAGCGCTGGTTATCAGCGCCGGTTGGATCAGAGAGGGAAAGGGCTGTCAGGCTTTGCAAAAAGCACAGCCCCCAGATGCTTTGGTCCCTAATGAAGGGCTGGTGGAGAGCAGGTGGCCCCAGCCCTGAGAAATCAGCCCGCTAGAGTGGCCAGTTCAGAGTAGGAATAAATGATGGACCTGTCCTGCTAGCAAAACCCTGTCCCATTAAATAAGCCTGAGGTATCAGGCAGGCTGAAAGGAGCACTGAGATTTTGAGGGGCTGAGGATAAAGGTGAGCATATTGTTTTCTTGGAAATGGGATGTGACAGGGAAGGAGCTGTGATCCACTGGGACATCTCCAAGGTAGACAGAGATTCACTTCTTGCTGGTTGCCCTGTTGTCCCACATGATGTTCCTCTGTCAGTCTGTGGCCATCAGTTGTCTCATCAGCTATGATTAACAGCTGAAGCATCTGCAATCACTGCCCATACAGCTCCTAGAATTGTCCTGGCCTCACTTGGGTGATAGGAATCAGCAAAAGTAGAAGAAAGACCCTTCCCTTCCTCAGAGCCTTGTCTCCTCTGCAGACACCACAGCTCTGGTCCAGAGGCTTCATGCGTCAAACCCAACGTAGTTCCTGCAGAGCCTGTCCACCCAGGTCAAAATCAGGGCTGAGGGAGTCCTGAGGGTGTAAGAGCAGACAGGCCACCCAGTCTAAGGACTTGCTGGTCTGGCAGAGGGCAAGGGGGGGCCATAACCCCTGTAGCAGCCCCCACGAGTACTCCCAGGGTGCAAAACTTAGCAGCTGCCACTTGCAGCCCTATCCATCACCACAGGCTCTTAGAGCACGGTGAAGTTATTTGACCTTTTTTCTGCTTTAAAAAGAAATACAATAAAAATGCGATTCTGGCTGCAGCTTCTAAAGCAGAACTGACCAAATACCATATATAGTATCGAGTAAGGACAGCCACAGACTTCCTTCCATCTTTTTTTTAAAGCCATCCCCCTTCCTACAGCACCATCCAAGTTGCATTAATCACGGGCTTCTTCTGGGTAAACGGGATTAATCTGCCCTCTCACCATTTCCCTGATGTTTTGCAGCAAATCTTGGATGCATGAGGGATCCTGTGCACCTCGCAGGCACGGTGGCGATACATTGCAAAGGAAACGGTAGCTATTTCTATCAGGTCGAGCCCCACGGTGTTTCCTGCTCCTCTGAGCAGATCAGTCCCAGGTGGTCAGAGCCCCATTGCACACTTAGGTCAAAAATGCTCACTTTCTCAATGCTTGCTTGCCAAAAATAAAAATTGTTTGCTGAGTGACCCATCCTATTTCTTTGCTTTAAAGATCTCAGCAGCTTCAAAGGCTGCTTCTGTGTCCTGGGTTTTGAGCATTTGTTCTCAAAAAGCTCAGAAAGAACTTCTGAAATTGAGCTGGGTGAACGTTTCTAGCTACCTGTCAGCGTCTTTCACTCCCTGGGAGTTTCCTCCTTTTCTTGTTCCCAAATGCATTTGCCAAGGACTCCTTGGAGATGTGCTCAGTGTTAAGCAGACATGTGTAATGTAACGCATGCATTCATAAACCATTTTAAAAAACCCCAAAACCCACTGTGCTTTATCTAAGCTAATCACAGTCTTTCTCTCACATGGGGGACATAGGTCCTTCACGTCATGTTTTAGTATCTTTATAAACAAAACTCTTTACAATGTCTTTTTCTCTTCTTTCTTTTTATTTTAATGGGAAAACTACTCATGTATTCTGCCACATGAAAGTAGATTTGCCTTCATTTGTGGCCATGCTGATTGCAAAACCTTGGAGATCTTTAATTAAATTGCTTGGGTTTTGTGTATTTCTTTCAAAGAAAACCATCAAAATAGCATTTGTGACTCATTACAATTATAACAGCAATGCTATCATCTTTGCCTTCTTATATTACTTATTTTGATCAAAAAACGCTGCGTGCCGCGCATACCTTTAACAGCTCGTGAGTGTGCATCCCTCCTGCTCGGGGAAGAGGATGCTCCCCAGCAGCGCTAAGGCACAGCTAGCCTTGGCATCTCTCAAGGGGAATGGAGCACACCTCTCACTGGTTAATCGCTCCGCTGAAAGCCATGAAGTCAAGACATTTTGCACATATTCAAAGCCCACGAGTGACTGGAGTATGCACAGAATTTATTCTGGCCATACCCGTATCATTGGGATGTCCTGAAAGCTGATGCATGTTGCAGTCAGCACGTTCGTACTGTCTTCTCTTGCTCAAAATTGTTCTCTAGAGGGTTCATCTCTTGCCCTTTCTCCTGCTTTTTTAAGAGCAACAGAGCCCTGGCAAGGTAACTCGGTGTCTGCGTCGCCTGCTCTGGCCCTGCTATCAAGTGAGGTAACCAGCTACAGCCCTTGTTCCACTGGAGACAGTTGTACATGGTCACATATGTTAATTGGGCTGAGTTTTTTGTTCTCCATTTTTTGACCCACTCCGTTGTGTCACCACGTGCAACTTTTTTAGACAGGGGATGGTGCTTATTCGCTGCATCCTGCGGGGACACTGCAGCCCAGCAGATAACTGATGCCACCACAGCTCCCAGCAAAGTATAATGTCAGAGTTACAAGCTTTCTGGGGTCTTTAATCCCATCAAAACTAGCCATGCTCAATGTTGTGGGGCTGTCCCACTGTGAGGAGCCATCCAGCCTCCTGGGTCAGAGACCTCTTCTTAAAGACAGAAGTTACCTTGGGGAAAGACGAGAAATGAGAGAAAGGCTTTTAGGGGCACTATGATGGGGATGAGAAAAGGGCCACCTCCCACTCGTGCTAAGCTGAGACACTGTGGGTTATATGTTAAGGGCAGACATGTTCTGAGTTATTCTCCTTAAGATGGGGTCAGGGTATTCCCCTGCTGTAATTCCTAAGGAAGAGGGGATGCAGCAGAGGTCCCTTCACTTATGCGTGAGGTTCAGGGTAGGTCTGACAGCAAACTGGATGGGGTCATGAGGTCTTTAGGAGAGGACCAGGGATGGAATCACTGGCTCCCCAGCTGATCCCACAGATCGCAGCTGTGGAAGAAATCTCAGAGGGGCTTCATGTACATACAGGCTTAACTTATCAAAGCTTGAGGATACCCTAAAACCACATTGCTCATTGGTCCATGGTCCTTGCAGGGCTCCTCATCTGTGGTGGCCTCAAAAGCCACCCTTCACGCAGTCATGTCTGAGTGGGGGGTAAGAGTGACACATCTTTCTTTCTACTGCTGCTGCCACTTATTGAGGCTGGGGAGAAAGCGGTCCTGGCCCTGATGCTGTCGCAATGATGGTGATTGCCATGGGCACGTGTTTCCTCATTTTTGGTTTCCGAAACTGCGGGACATCCCTCTTGCCTGGCGAGTGGCATGTGGGTATAATCAGTCTCAGGCAATTTATTTTTACTACTCTGTGTAAACACTGTGCTGAAATTGTCACTGTGATTTAGGAGGTGCCAGATTTTTCTGTTAGTGATTTCTTTTTTTTTTCTTTTCTTTCTCAACACCTTCCACTCCATCTCTGGAATGATGCTTCATGAGCAGCTTTCACCAAGGATTTCCCTGGTGGTGGGACATGCTGGTGAAGTCTGATCTCTGCCTCTCCAGGCTTCCCTAGATGCTTTCTTGGAGACTGCAAGAAAGAGAGGACAAATTTATCTTTCTCTTTTGCCCGGCAACCATTTTGTGTGCTGAAAATAGAAGTATCATTTTAAATGAGCCGCTCAGAGAGACATAATCACCCAAAATACAGATGAAATCACTTAAAAATTTTGAAACTGGCAACCTTGTATATTTTAATTATAGACTACAGTGATATTCTGCTGAAAGCAATTATGTTGTAGCTCTTCCCACACACACAGACAGTCCCAGTTGAGCTCCACAAAGACTAGCGGTTAAGCATATAAGGCATCATGTATGTATTTTTTTTTTTTTAAAGAAATTTTTTTCAGCACTTTGAAATAAGGCAAGAGAATCACTGTTCTGGGCACAACCTTACTGCATATACATGGGGTGTGTTCAGGTAGGGGAACGTAGGTGTGTTGATTGCAGCAGCAGAAACACGTATCTGCAGCGAGAAGAACTTTTTTCCCCCACTTTTTGAATGGCCTCTTGTTTTTGCTATGGAAATGGCCGTCCCTGCTTCGTCAGTACTTTTTAAACTTGCCATGGCCAGAAAAGATACTTCTGTTTAAAATCAGAGAAACTATCCACTAAAAAGCTTCACATGAAAGATATCTATTTCACCGGGTTGGACTGGCCAACAAGCGTGGCTTGCTGAAATGTGGTCGAGACACTCAGATACAGTTCATGCTACTGATACCCCTTGCTCTCCCTTCAAAATTAGCCCAGATGAATGGGGCCTTTTGTAGTGAGGAAAGAAACGGGCAGAAATCACAATAATCTCTTTCTAGCCAGGCCTCTGTAGCGCGGGGTGAGTCAACGGCTCTGCCTGCTGCTGGAGAAGAAGGAAAACAGCAATTTCTCAGCGGTTTCCTTGGCATGTTGGAAACTGAAGGCGATCTTCTCGCACACAGCTCGTTGCACCTCGGGCTGGTCACTCCCGTTGACTCCGTTCCAGCCATTCAAGCACCGTGGGGCTGTGGGCTGTGAATCGCATCCTTCACGGCCCAGCACTATGGCTGAGCAGGTTTGTCCCAGCCGGGTGCCCTGGTACCCCTCGAGTGGCAGGAGGTGGCAAACATCTTCTGGCTTTGGAGCACGGTGGCTTTCGTCTTTTTCCGTGCACGCTTCCTGGGCCAAAGCCTTTGCTCTCGGTGAGGAGTTATACTTCTTTCCTGTTATTCTAAAACTAAGTACTTTGCACATTTGGGAAGTATTATTAAGTAATAGTCTGAGTGACGGTCTGTGGTTGGAGTTAATTTCTTCCAGTTCTCAAAGTGTCTAATTACACTTTCTTCAATGCTAACTGTACAGATTGTTTCAAATGTGCAAAGACGTCTTGTTTAAATTTTTCAAAAAAAAAGAAAGAAAATCCTCAGTTCATCCCTCCAGAGTGAAGGTCTGGGACTAGAGGCAGAACCCAAATGTCTTCTGACTTCAGCACTGTTTGTCGTTCTGTACATCTTCCCCCAAGTATCCTTGAAAGAATAAAAACCAACGGGGCAGATGCTACCTGGTGTAAATCCAGATCATCCTCTTTATACAATTCCAGTATTCCCTGGCTTAAAGCCGGGTTTGTCTTTAATTTAGATCCCTGTCAACTGAAGACACAGTTAGGCAAATGTAGGCAACCTTGTTTTAAAAAGTTGTGTCCCGCTTCAGTTGCAACCTTCATGGTGGGAACACCATGACTGCCTGCCCTTTCCTAGTCAAGGGTGATGCAAAGTGAAGTGGGCACTGGAAGGGGCTTCAGGCTGATGTGTTTCACCCTAGAGCTGGGGCAGGATAGGAGAACATACATGGGATCTCCGGCATGTTGGCTCAAAAATGCAATTTGGTAAGCCACCATATCTGGATTGTGTTTAGAGATTGTTTGAGCCTTCCTTTAATGGTTGATGGAAGAACAACACAGGTTTCATGTGGAAACATCTCTCAGGAGGGGGAGAAACTCTATTTGAACATACATTTCTACCTCTTTACTGTGGCCAATTTAGAAAAACAAACATATCTTGCAGCTTGTTTTTCTGATTGCAGTTTAAAATACATTAAGTAGGTGGCAGGGAAGAGATTAGAGGGGCAAAGCTGCTGGTGGGGCTGTGAGAAAAGCCAACAATGCACATCACCCTTTGGTGCCCAAGGGACAAGCTCTGGGAAGGTACCAACAGCTCGGGAGAGCTCATGACTCAATTTGGACCAATCACAATACTCTTTTTACCCAAGGATTTTGTCCATCCTTGACTTTGGCCATGCTCAAAATAAGGATTTAATGGTTATCAGAGCTTTTTCCCATTGTTGGACCGTGGAGGGGAAAAATAACATGGAGAATTGGGAAAAGTGGGTAAGATGGGCATCAGGATCACAGCAACGCACGGGGCTGTGCTTTGCATGGGTGGTTTCGCACTATAGCCTGGGCTGATGCTGCTGATTCGGTCGCTGTGTTCACTAGTTTCTCTGAGGGATGGACATGTCCAATTTGAATGGTGGCCTACAGGACTAGACGTGGTATCCTTTGAGACTGGGCGAGCTCATATTGTGATTTATTTTTCTTTCCTGGGGTTTGTGACTGAATCAGACGGGAGAGAGGAAGTGAAGGTTTGTTCTTTCTAAAGATTTATTTCATTACATCTGCAACAAGTCAAGAAGAGAACAGGGTAGAAAGGCTTTTGGTTTTGGGCCTGGAACAAAGCTCAGTACTTGAGATAAACAAAAGGGGGGAAAGGAATTATCAAAGAAAGAGCTGGCCACAGACTTTGTTATGAGCTTTACTGTAACAAGCTGAGAAACTTTGGTAACTTAAACCAAACTGAAAGTGGACCAGACTCGCAGAGTAAAAGGAAAAGCAGATGACTGAGGTACCTTGAGGAAGAAAATGTTCTGTCTGTCTGTCTGCCTATCCATCTCTGCTAAGTTAGTCTTGTACATGCAGATACTTGACATGGAAAATAACTCAAGCTTTGTATTAGAGGACCCAGAAGATTTTTCAGGTGTGTGAGTTGCCCTGCCATTGACTTTGAAAGCCATGTTGTCTCATCCACCAAGTGAAGTAGTGGTGCTCTCTTAGGTTTTCCAACAATCACCGACACCCAAGTGCAAGACAACATGTAGGTACTGATGTGTTCAGGAATTGTGTACCAGTGTGTTTTACCTGCTAGGTGCAATGTGTGATTATACACACAGCCAGAAGCTACGTTTACATACAAGACTTTTCTCTGAGTTGGCTGCAAAATTTTCAAGTATTTTATTGCAAGTAACTTTCCAAAAACGTTGCAGAACAATAATGACACCTTGTCCAAGTTTCCACTTTGGTGTTAATAATTCCTACCTAGTGCTCAGGCCACTGTAGGAGCTCAATTACTTCATGTAAGCCAGCAGAGATGGTGAAAAATAAAGAACAGAATTTATTTGAATTTATTTCTCTGTGGGGGGAAAAAAAAAAAGAGAGAAATGATGAAACCTTCATTTTCACAGTGTTAAATTAACAACAGCAAAAACCACTCAAAAGAATAAACTGCATGTTAAGTAAATTTAAAAGAATTACTATAAAATGAATGCCAGCTTGCTTTTCTAGTGTTTGCAAATCCTGAGTCACCAAAATCCCTTACAGCACCTCCTAAGAAGCTCAGAGGAACGTGCCAGTCGCAGCTACCTTCCACATATCCTTAGGACTGCAGCGTCCCTCTTAGGAGGGACTCTCAGCAGGAGAGATAACCCCTCCAGAAGGCAGCTCACCCCACCACAGGTCAGACAACATTTACCAGTTACCTGTGCTGAGTGCTCCTTATCTGACTGATACCCTATCAGCCCTGTTCAGGGCAAGGCTGGCGAGATAGTAAAGTGGCACAATTAGCAGTAATTAGCCTAGTGAGAAACCCATTCTGCAGTGGTTCCTGGGGTAGAGCAGGTCCATGTCTCCTGGTCCCACCAGAGAAGCTGGTGTGATTGGGTGGCCGTTGGCCTGGTAGCCAAGATGGTTTTTGTGCTGTTGGTTGCCTTTTATTGCTGTGTGTGATGGGGCTGGGGTTGGGGAAGAGCCTTCAGGCAAATGATGGGATGGTTGAGGTGCATGGGGTGGGGGTGGGAGGATGCGTGGGAGGCTCACACCACCACATGGGTGCACAGACAGGCCACTCCACGACATTGTAAAGCTGTTAGTCTTACTGAAAGTGGCCAGGCTGATCTTGGATGTAATGGTCCCATGACCATAAAGCACCTTGCTGGGGCCTGCTGCTCCTCGCTGGTCTGCCTAGGATAAGGAAATCTCAGTTTGGTGGGAAATCCAGCAAATTGGAAAATGTGAGTCCCTCTAGTACAGTGATACTGGGGGTTTTTTAAAACAATAAAGCCCTCAAGATGACCCAGTCATCAATACATCCTATAGAAGAATAGGGGAAAACCTCAGTAAAGATGAGATTTGGGTTATTTCGTGCACACACAGACTGATTTGCATGGCAGCGTATCTCACCCAGGGCTGGGGAGGGTTGCTTCAGTTTCTTGCTCCAAAAGTTGGCTTTGCCTACACTTTGTAAGCACTCACCCTTGAGGTGAAGGTTGTCCTATCTCCAACCCACAGCTCAGTCCTGCAGCCATGATCAGGGATGTCCTCCCTCCTCACCATGCAGCTTGTGCACGGTTATAGCCCCTGTGCATGACATCTCCGAATTAACGGGTTGGCCGTGACAGTCATTGGTGTTGCTGGCCAGAAACCTGTAAAGCAGAAGGGAAATGGTTTTAGTGGCAGAACTACAAATATTCAATAAAGCACGGCTTGTTTCGGAGCCTTTTTATGTGGTTCTGTGCTGAGTTTTCATCCCCTAATTCACAGCAGAAGTGAAGCAGAGTGTAGTAGAGATTGAGCATGAATCCTTTGCGCTTGTTTAATGGGAACAATTACAGAAGTTTCTTCTTTTTCTTTTGCCAAGCTGTGATATGAAATCATTTGCTGGGTTCGTGTTTCCATGAGAACAATTAGTTTCATACCATTTTTATATTACACATCAATGAAATTATTAACTAAATGAAGGCCAACACTTCATAAATGTATTGTCTCACGCAATAATCAAGTAGCTACCAAGTACCACAGCTAAATGCACTTAAAATGCAATGAAACCAGCTCCATAAAGCACTTATGAGTGTGTGAATATTTATTGATCTGATACGGCACATCATTTATGAGCCAAAAATACCAAACGTGGGTGTTTAGGTGTTGCAGCACTTACTGGCTTTTGAGTAAAGCCTCATTTTCTCAAAGGATCTGGTCGCCTTGAGCCACCTCCAGGAAAGGGTTCAGGGACCTGTTGTGTGATGCAAATGGACTTCAGCTGCTGACGATACCGAGAGCTGCCCATCAGCCACCGGTTCGTCTTGCAGGCAAAGGCAAGCCAAGGGCGGATGACTTGCAGGACCTCCTAGCCCTGTGGTTAGTGTGTTCGCAGGGACGTGCCTGGTCCCCAGCCTTTCTCCAAGGACTCTCTACATATTTTCTTCTTAAAACAAAATATACAAAGAGTCCACCCGGCACGGAGTGGAATTCAGGACTCTGCCTGCTCCCTCCCGAGCACATCTGGGAGCCTTTCCCTCGCAGAGCTGAGCAGCTGCACAGCGAGAGAGGGAGGGAAGGAGGGAGGGAGAGTCCCATGCTCTGCCAGGGAGGAAAGCGAGGGCTGAAATGGGAATTGAATTCAGGGACGCTGTGGTGGGTGGCTCAGCCCTGAGGCTCCTCAGTGGGACAGGGACAGGATGGCAGGGAGGTGCAGCCTGGGCTGGGTGATGGGCAGGGCTGACTTCCCAGACTTCAGGCTTCGTAATTCCTTTCTGAAAATGAGCCACTTGCTTGAAAGGCTCAATAGGAGTTGGAGTAGCTTATTTTAATGAGTAGTTAGGGAAGAATTCACTGTGCAACCCTCCATATTGGACCCTGAATCCTTATTTCACTGGGCAATGTATTGGAGTCTTTGTTGAGACCAGCCCTTAGAGAAAAAGGAATTGTGTTTTCCCCTTCATTCAAGAAAGATTTATAGACAAGTAGTTGTGCAAAAAAAAAAAAAGGAAAAAAAAAAAAACAAAGCCACAACTGATTTCAGTGTAGCAACTTAAGAAAATCAGAAATTTTGTTTGGAACATTCTCTTTTTTTCCCCCTTTCCCTCTCTTCATCGGATATGTCCTGGGAAAGTGGTGTGAGGCACATAGAAACAGTCTCTCCCTGTTCTTGATAGACAGTCAGACCATGTTCAGTGACCCTTTCCACAGCTATTTCTTGGATGAAGCCAGTCAGTTGGCTCTTCCAAACAAATGCAACAGAAATTTCGCAGAAAAACTTCACATGAAATCATTTTTTGACCTGATCTCAAAAGACAACGTTATCCCACAGGGGGAACGGTTCATTGATGTACAAAATGGACCCTCCCTGTCCAGTGCAACAGTATTTTCTGTAATCCTGTCTGCTGACAAGCTAGCGGGTGGTGAATCACCACAACATGACATGAAAAGAAGTGTTCTGTGAATGGATGACAGCAATCCACAGAGCTGCATCTCCATCCGTTTGAGATGGACACCCATCTACTTCCATCTGACAGAGCTGTTTCTCCCCTTCTCCCGTGTTGCCCCCTGTCATATGGCTTTTCTGCTTATTTATACTTCCCCTTGGTTATACCACAGCATCTCAGTTGCAGCTCATGCTAAGATCATCCTCGTTGTCCTATGAAGGAATCAGGGATAAGATGATACCTGGTGGGCTAGCTGCCTTACCCGATCGTTCCTTGGTCCACCTGGACCAGGCTGCATGACCAAGGACCAAGGCTGCAGAGGTTCCATGCATGGCCACCCTTATCCCAGAGACTTTGAAGCTGTGCCTGGTGCATGTTTGCATGCAAACAACACAGATGGACTGCAAATCTGGAGAGGAGAACAGGCTCAAGTCTGCACTTAATGGCCAGTGTAAACATCCCCCTGAAATCTCTTTGCAGAGCCAGCCTCAACTGTCTCTCTGCTATTCCCCACTCCCCTTTTACCACCCAACCTCCTGACCTTGCAAAAATATGTCTCTGAAGGGTCAGAGCTTGGGCCTGGAGCAGATGCTGATGCCTGGGACCAGGGGTGGGTGGCCCGAGGGCTGGACAGTGCAACATTCCTATACAGGGTCTCTGGTTGAGATAAGGCAGCCCCACGCTGTGATTTACTCCAAGGAAGCGGAGTTTGAGTGCGTTCTGCATGTTTCCTGGCAGACGAGGCAGGAAAAGTCCTGTAGAATAAAAACCTTTCAATCTGTCAGTAATGGTTTGCTTTAGAAAAACATCTAATTATGTATAGCTAAAAGCACCATACGGGTCTGGACCACAAGCCATCGGTCACAGCCTCCAAGCCCAAATGCGCTGGAACGTACCAGGGACTGACCTCATTTATTTCTGCTTCAATTAACCCTGGGCCAGATCCTTCTGCTTTTGCAACCTCCTCCCGGTTGGACTTCAGCAGCAAAGGTGGGACAAAAAGTAGCAATGCTTCCAAGCGTGAGCTGCTTAAAGGCCCTGTTCAGGGCCTGGGGAGGGTCAAGACTTCAAAAATGGGTTGACCTCCCCCACCAAGATGATCATACATCTACCTAAAGCCAGCAACTCCAAGTGTAGCTGCTTTGGGCCAGCTGGGAAGAGAGCAGTGAATGCTAAAACAGAAGAGTGGATTCCATCCCTCAAGACCCTCTCTGAAAGCTGGTATCGGTGGCCTTTCTCTTGTAAAACTGCTCTGACACAGCATTTAGAGAATAGATCTGCAATGGGTGAGCAGCAGGGTCTCTCTTCTGCCAGAGAAGTTTGAGCCTGCAGTTGTCCCCATGTAATGTGGGTGCTTCTAGGTTCAGACAAGGGGCAAACTGAGGTTCTAGGATTGCAGATCTGGGCTGGAATGCCTTAAATCAAATCATTTACCCTTTTATTTTTTTTTTTTAATATCTCAAATTTACTGTATCTACATCTGTATCTGCAGTATTTGAAAAGTCATAACCCATCCCCAAAACAGCTGGCTGGAAAAGAGGATATGAGTTCCTAACCCAGCAGTGTGGAAAGATAACATGGAGTCTGAATTCTCTCTCCACAGGGAATTTCTTCAGGCAGCTTGGCGGAAGGATGGTGTATATGTCCCCAGCAGCCCGGCCTGCCATTTCCTTCACCTAATCCCTCACATTCCCACCACGCTGCACACGCTGAGCCAGCCCTGGATCTGGGGGAAGGAGGGAGCCAGCCACGCCGATATGCAATCACTCTGACCAGTTTCCATGGAAGGAGACCTGCAGTAAGAACACTTCCAGGCCAATAGCACATCCCTACCGGAGTGCAAATATAATCCCAAGGCTCACAGGTAAGAAAAACTGGACATATTGATGCATAAGCATGGTTGGCATGACTGTCAAGAAAGGCTTGGACTGTGCCTCTGATCCCTCTACACATGCAATGCTGGTCCCTGGGACACCCAGTCCAGATTCTACCAGCCCCAGTGAGAACTTGGAGCTACCAACCAGTCACTTTCCCAGATGCGACTGGTTCTTCCTTGAATCCCTCTGGGTTGGAGCCAGCTGATGGCTCAAGGTCCTTGCCTAAGAAACGCATTTCCAGCACTGGTGGGTGATTGTTGAGAAATAGGTTCAAGGAGAGAGGAGTCCAGATGAGTATGAGTTATGACCCCACATCTAAGGTCACACTGAGAATGTGACATCAAACCCAGGACTGAATTCTTCTAATATATAAAAAAACCTTCATCGAGTGTAACAGATGACTTCGGAATTTAAGCACTTCTTTTTTTTTCCCATATATTTTGTTATGCAATTTCTTCTCCCTAGAAGAACACCAAGTTCTCCTCTTAGTTTTTTTTAAACAAACCAAGAGAGGTAATACTAATAATCTGCTCCACAGCCTGCGACAGTTTCTTTCATTGCGTCAGAGCAGGACGCCAAATGGTCTTAACCCTATCTCAGGAAGCTCATCGAAATGAATCAGGTAACAAATAGAAAACATACAGTTTACGCAACAGCGTGCAACGAAGAAATCCTCCCTTGGCAAAACAATAGGGCCATTGTATCCCCCATCGGAGTGGTCGGTAAACTCTACTAGTCCGGGGCTGTAATGAATTAAAGGCTTTTCTGCAGCAGATACCGTTCGTTACTAAGAAAAGCACATTGTCTGGGTGTCTGCAGCACAGTAAATGCACACGTTTGTGTTCCCAGCACAGTCAAAACTTGCAAAATAGTGGAGGGGGAGGTGATTACCAGACTTGAGTGACTCAACTCTATGCTAATTTCTCCCGTTTCGTAGGATATTGTTTCTCAACAACATGGCAGTAGGAATGCTCACAGCCAAAAACTCTTTCTGATAGCAGAGCCTGAGAGCCTGGCTGGATGGACACAAGGATGCTGACAACTCCTCTGCTACCTGGGCTATCAATATTCATGGCTGTTAGACTCTACCCTTGGAATTTTTCAAGGCTCAGCTAAACAAAACCATGGCTGACCCGATCTGGCGCTGGTGATGGACCTGTTTTGAGCAGGAGGTTGGGCTGGAAGTAGCATCAGGACAGTAGGTTACAGGGTGGGGTATCGAGGCCCCAGAGTAGACCTTTCTGCCATTGAATCATTGAATGGCCTTGGGCAAAGTACTAAATCTTTTCTTGACTATATTTCCACCTCTAGTGAGTCAGCCTGGTCTATATTGAATGTAAACTCCTCTTTTGGGTGGAAGGGCAGAGATAGAGGCTACCTGGTGATAGGTATGGGGCATTTCCAGTGAGGTCTGTGCCACCTCTGGAAAGATACAGCTATTTGAACACCAGAAATGGTTAAAACTGATCTGTTCGTACTTCTGATATGCCTGTAGCAGCAACTAGGGCTTGCTGGGAGACAGAAGAGATCAAATCCTGGTGATGAAAAGTAGGAAGTGAAATGCCAAGAACAATAACTAGGACAATGTCATGCATTTCCTCCACCACAGCACTGAAGGAGTGTGACAGGGAATATTTTGATGGGCCTAAATAATTCAGAGCATTGGTTTCACTTAGGAAATTCCAACTAAACGTGCTCGACACTTGTGTTTTCTTTTTAAATGTTAGCAATGGTTTGAATTGCTATCATGGGCATGTGTCATTGGAGTGGATGCTGGGCTCCTGTCTTGCTGCTCCATGGGCTCCAAACCAGTAAGCAGCCTAACAGAGCTGGGAAAAGGGAGCTGAGACCTGTGAAACTGGCTTTCTCCTGCATCCCCTTTCCCAGAGCACACACATACCATGTGTCATGTTGAAACTGGATGCACCTGCTAGAGGAGTTGTGTGGGGGCAGACGTTATGCACCAGTTATAAATCCTTGGGCTATCAACAGCCTTTAGTAAACATTTGGACAATCCTTCCTACCTCTCGGTCGTCCAAATATTTGCATCATGAGAGGCTGCTAGCCGTTTCCTGACATGCTGCATATCTAAGAATATCCTCCGATCGTTGGTCGGTTCCAGCGCACTGTGATGGATAGTCTTATTGGATGAAATAAATGACTTGGGGAGAAGGAAGAAGAAAAAAAAAAAAAATCTATCTGTCTCCCGATAATAAATCCAGGTCAGGATGGAGTGAAACAGCTTGCAGTCGTGAATGGTATTTTTAGAGAGCTTTTAGGATCTGATCTGAAGCACCCAAGGGTTAATGATGAACAGCCCTGAGCTCAATTAGTGGATATACTTCCCTTGGTGACTCAGACCACTTCGGACCATTTCTCGGAGATATAGTTGAAGATGCTCCTGAAAGCTCTTCCTTCCTGCTGTTGGAAGTAGCCTGAGACAACTTTGGATATAAAATAGGAGCCTGATGCACTGAAGGAGGGTTTGGCAGCTCTTCTTCCAGACCAGAGCATCTCCCAGGTGAACCACAGGAGGAGACCCCTGCAAGGCACAGGGCTTGCAACCTGCTTGCAAACCATTGAATGCAGCAGAGTTGCCAAATAGAAATAAAACATACCTTTTTTTTTTTTTTTTTTTTCTTAATGCAGAGAGAGAAAAGCAGCCTGGATTCCACTTTAGCAGTTAACAGGGTTTAGCAGTTGGTTGGGTTTAGCAGTTAATAGTCTTAAACACAAAAATCTCTGTTTTGTGATTAGGACTACTGTGCTAAATAGCAGTGTCAGGAAGATTAAGCCTTGCACTGCAATGATTTTAGTCTTCTACTCAATACACGGCTGGTACTTTGTGGCTAAATATACACCATAATAAGCCAGTGGATTTTCTGATAGCGTAGCTAATAAAATAATCAACTTTCAGCTTAACTGCAGGACAAAGCTGCATGGCGTGCAGTGTGGCTTTTCCACTGCAGCTTCAGTGAGGTGCAGTTTGTTTTAATCTTCTCTCCCCTCCCAATAAAACCACCAAACCCATGACAAATAAAAGCACCGCTGCTTGGCGTTGTGTGCTGGTTGAGGTGAAGGGTGCTGTAAATGTGTTTTCTAGTGGAGATGTGGGGGCTAACCCCATGCAGAGGGTTTGCTCACACACACACCCCCCATTACCACCAGGTATTTCCCCTCTGCCACCCCCCACCCACCGGTTTCTCCAGCATCTCCTCTCCCCCTGGGTCATCACTTCCTTTTGGGAAGCCCAAAGCTCCGACCCTTCTTTGGACAGACTAAACAACATCTGCAAAGTCGCCTCTCTCCCCTCCAGCCCTCCCGGGGGAAAAGAGCCGGTCCCAGATGGACAGGAGAGAGCCGGTGTCACTGGGGAGGGCGAGCGGGGCTCCCGGGGGGTGCCGGGGAGCAGGGATGTGGCGGAAGCATGAAGCACCTGTTGGGAGGCTATTTAGGGATTAGCCAAGTGCTGACAGACAAATTGGCAAGATTAATAAGAGCAATCAAGGCTGTGTGGGCTCGAGTTGTGAGCTGACATTAATGTGACATCACTTTCATCTGCTTTTGCCTCGCACCACATAGCTGGTCTGCGGCATCATTAGTGCTTCTAGAGAGCAGCGCGGTCGGATGTGGGGGTTAGAGGAGCGGGGGGGTGTCTGTGAGTGTGTGTGTACGTGTGGGTGTGTGTGCACACGTGTGTGTGTGTGTGTCGGGGTAGGGGACAGCCCTTTGTGCCCCTCCTTTAGCGGGTCCCCACGCAGAGGCTGCCCGCAGTGACTGGCACAAGGGCTTCAGGGCGAGCAGCAGCGAGGGGCTGTGTGTCTGGGGGACCCCTGGACCCCCTGTCCTGCTGCCCCCCATCCCAGGCACCTCTGCAGGGCCTACCTGGCTCTGGCAGCACAGGCTGGCTTTTGGTGACGTTTTCTCCAAAGCCATCTACTCTACTGAGTCTGGGGACTGTTTTTTTTGCCCTGACAATCACTCCGACAGAATCACTTAATGTCACTGGGAAAAAACAATGTTTCTCCCTCAAAAAAAAAAAAGAAAGAGGAGGAAAAAAGCATCATGGAATAAGGGCTAATTCCAGGTGCGAGGAGAGAACAAAGAAACCCCCTCTGCGGTCAGCCCTAAGCCCTGCCCTGGGAATCTCCCCTTTCTGCAGGGAGATGGTTTGATCCCCTACAGATATTTTAAGGGAGAAAAAGCTGTTTTCAGGGTGCTTATCTGCCCCCAAAAACCCAGGGGGAAATCCCCCCTGCAGCTCTAGTGCAGCACAGCCGTTGCATGGGGAAAACTTTGGGTAGGGTTTTCTCGTTTTCCCTTTTTTCCCTTGTTTTCTTGAATCCCTTCCCTGCTAAAGTTTCGCTCGCCCCAAATTTTGTTCGCGTCCCCTTCCAACAGCAACTTGTTTAGGCGCCGATTTTCCTTGTGCTTTAATCAATTGAGGAATCACAACAGTAGTAAAACATCTGAATGTACAAATCCTCCAGGTCTGCCTGGCTCTGCCGGAGAGGCTGCTCCGCCGAGAGCTTTTGCCCACAAAAGGAAAGTGTTGAAAAGGAGCGAGATGCCAAACGCTGTGCGCACGTTTGCTCACGGAGCTCCTGGGGGGAGACACCCGCTCGCTGGGACCCAAAGTTGATCCCTCCATGCTGGGAAATTATCGAGTGGGGAAAACAAGCCTGTAAAAAAATCTGATTTTTTTTTAACTATCAACAGTTCAAGCATGCAAATGCAACCGGGGATAGAAACACTTGGGGGGAACAGGGATAATTTTGGAGAGAGGGGTTTTTGTTAAGAAAATCGGGAGACTGACCCCAAAGTCAGACTCTGAAATCAAAGTAACAGGATGGTAATTGCTGCTCTCCCCCCCCCA